>JAUMGZ010187445.1:0-13493 GCA_032359645.1 Pododesmus macrochisma
AGAGCAGTTAGAGCACGGAAACCAAAGCGCGACAGACGGACAGACGGACAGACGGACAGAGGGACAGAGGGACAGACCCAAATTAATATTCCCCCGCTTTTCTTCAAACAAGAGGCCTGTGGGGCCTTAACGTTCTTCTGGATTGGCATTTGAATACTTTTGACCCTAGGGTCACGCCTTAAACACATTTGGTTCTCCATGCCCTAAAGTTACTACAAATCAAAGCATTTAGCCTCTTTGGCCCCTTTAGTGCGCCACCTCTGGGGGGCCCCATCATTTGAACAAATGTGATACCTCTTTCCCTAGGGATGCCTTCTTCGAAGTTTCGATGAAATTAGTTAGGATGTCTTTGGAAAAGAAGTCAAAAATGTGAAAAGTTAACATATTTGCTATAATATATATATATAGTGTTGAGCTTTGACCCCAAAATACATAACCTAATTTGACCCCAGAGTCACGCCTTGAACAAACTTGGTTCTTCATGCCCATAGGTCACTAAATTCCAAAGAATTAAGCTCTACGCCTTCTAGTTTATTACAAGAAGATTTTTGATGTTTTGTCAAATTTACCCCTTTTTGGCCCCCTCTGAAGAACAAAACCCTTCATTTGAACACATCTGAACCCCCTTCCCAAAGGGATGCCTTCTACAAAGTTTGGATGAAAATGGTCCAGTAGTTTTGGACAAGAATCCAAAAATGTGAAAAGTTTAATACATAATAAAACATTAAGCTCTAGGCCTTCTAGTTAATTAAAAGAAGATTTTTGAAGTTTTGTCAAATTTCCCCCTTTTAGGTCCCTCATGGCGCCCCCTGAACAAATCTGAATCCCCTCCTTCTAAGGATACTTCCTACCTACCAAGTTTGGATAAAATTAGTCCAGTGGTTTAGGAGAAGAAGTCGAAAAAGTTAAAAGTTAACGACGGACGGACGACGGACGGGATTTGGATGAGAAAAGTCCACCTTGGACCTTTGGTCCAGATGGACTAAAAACCGGCTGCATTTGGAATTTGATTAATTTTTGAAAAATTGTAAAAGTCTCCCCCTTATCATCCTAGTGGCACACCACATGTGTGGTCATAGCTCTATTATTTAAACAAATTTCTATCGCTCTCGGGACAATGTTATGAAAGTTTACATATTAAAGTACAGATTTTCGTATATATTCGTGATAACAAAACAAAACAGTATAGCGTTGCATTGTCATTGCAGCATTAAGATAAACTGCTCAGTTTGTCGTGCTATCAGGGGTGACAAACGACAGTACAACAAAAACAAAATTGTTGCAGTAGATGATACAAAACATTTAGATAGTTTGTCGCATTTTCATCCCCAACAACACGATAAACTGCTCAGTTGTAGCCCCCACCCCTCCACAATCTGACGGACACGACCAATTGTAAACTTTTGCCTTACTGTCGGGGGCGAGATTACGACAAACTTTTTTTCCCTCCTATTGTCGTATTGGCGACAATAGTGAGTACGATAAAACAAAATAGCGAATGAAAAAACGCCATATCGAAGTGTTTGAAAATAATGTAAAGTATAACAACAGCATTTCTACATATTGCCAGTACAAAACGTTAATCTTCCGTAGTTCAAAGTTCTTCATATTACCTGATAATATAATTTGTTTAGGTAAGACACATGACTCTGTTTACTTGTTTTCAAAATCGAATATCTTAGGTACTTTCCAAGTACAATAGTTATTGAAAGTCAAATACCACATGATTAACTGCTAATATCATAACAATTTAAAAGCTGTAACCAAATTAAATCAATCGGAGTAAGCAGGTTTTTCAAGTTTACCTTATAATTGTTCAGGTGTTTAGATTCGGAAACTAGCAAGGAACGCAAAACTCTGATTTTGAGTTACACTGACTAACTTAGTTATAATCAGATTTCATTTAAATTTCTAAATTTAACTTTATTTATCAGTGGGATTTCTTACAAGCACATTCAGATCAGAAATAGAAATAACTAATTCTAAGACGAAAAAATATGCTGCGACCATTCGCCACACAACCAGAGTAGTGTATTAAAATATAAGATGAACTATTTGTAGTGTGATATTTCAGTGAGACAGCACATGCAAGTCGTATACAATAATTGAAGAACAGCTAGGTGCAGATTTTCTAGATAAATTTGATTCACAATTGTAGCTGGATCTATTTTCATGGATTTAATCAGAAGCATCTAATGAACTATATACCCTCTGCCTTAGACAAAACTTATCTACTAAAATAACTAAACTTCCCCTATCAAGGATATAATCCAGTGTGCCTAACTAATGTGTGTTCTGTTCCGTTGTCAGTGCTCTAGCTACCCCTAGTTACTCAGCAGTATTCAAATAGTCAACCCAGTCTATACATAGGGGCATCCATGACGAGGAGACAAATATATATGACCACTGACATAAACTTATCTTTACTGCAGTTAATACGGTTACTATAATTGTAAGTACGCCTACATATAAAGATCTGTAGTTATTATACTTGTAAGCATTTCACTGTTTTATTTAGCAGTGTTCTCTGTTGTTATTCTTTGTCCTAGGAAGCCCAAATCCTTAGGCGAATGCAGGGACACAATAAGACATTTGGGTTATCGACTATGATCTTTAATACTCTTTCAGCTGGCCATTTTATCCTGGTCTTCTTTAAAATATAAATGTGTATTTAAGCAGGAACTTAGGGAGAACAATATGCATCGTTAGTACAAACTTAAGTGAAATGAAACAGTCACAAAACCAGTCTAAATCCGGCTCAGCCTCTTACCAATGTAATTTTACAGAAAATAAAAGTATGGACACTTTTGATATTCAACAGTTTATTATATATTGACATTGATAAATAGAAATCACAACAAATTATTAAAACAAATTATTAAAAAAAACAAAGCCTTTAAGGTTAAAAAGTCAGACAATAACATGCGTAAAGATAAAAATATATAATTAATCCAATATTATGGCTATTTATTAAGTAGTAATTTGTTCAAACATTTGTTAGCCTCAATGGTCATATTTGATATGAAACAATTGTTTGTTTTATTGGGAGTTATGTGGTTTAACTTCCCTTTGAACCCATGTGTAAGTCATATCAATCCAGATTGTTTATGCTGGCAACAGTGTAAGCTGATCAAAAGTTTGTGTATTTATATAGTGTAGTCTTGTAAAAAAGATCACACCATTTCTTTGTGGATATGAAATATTGACATCCCTGTGAAGAAATTTCATATTACTTCCATGCAACCATAATACAAAGAGATTTAGCATTCTAATAGGAAGAAACATCTTTGGAGATCAGGTTCTGGCACATACATGGTTAATTAACATTAAAATGTAACTCAATATTATGCAGTCCAATGTTACAAAACAAAGTCAGGTTATATATAATCAGTTTTCCCTGCTTTGCCAGATTTATGTAAAAATATAGAGGAGCAAAGATTAACGTAAAGAATAAGTGTAAATACATATAAAACTCATACAATGATTCAACTTCAGATTCAACTCCGGTTTGTTCATGAAAATAAAATATTGACAAGCTTGTATAGAAATTTCATATCGCTTTCAACCATAATACAAATAGATTTAGCATTGAAATGCAATAGGTGTATGTCAGGGTGTGTAAAGTTACCTAAAACACTCCTACTAGCTAGCGCTAGAGGAGATCACCTTTAGATCAATTGGTAGAGTGTTAGAGTCAGAGGTCCCAGGTTAGAACCCCATAGGGGTCAGTACCTTTATTGACCTTGTTGCATATGGCGCCCACATAGGGACCTGTGTATATCAAATATGCCCAACAGAAAAGTGGCATACCAGTAGATCCTTTACCGGGCCCACAGCTATGATGTACCTCAGAGAATTGGGGATGCCCCCCTCTCTCTCTCTGGAGGGGCACAATGTCAGTGTGTAAAGTAACCTAAAACCAGGAGATCTCCTTTAGCTCAATCCGTAGCGCTGGACTTTGGAGTCAGAGGTACCAGATTCGAACCCCAGCAGGGTCAGTATCTTTATTGACCCTGTTACCTGCATGTACATACCAATGTTAGTACAATGTTTAGATTGTAGAAGATTAAATTACATCTAAACTTTACTGACTGTTCACAACATATATGTGTCACCCACCCACATGCACTCTATTAAATGTGTTTTTAACTACATCACTGTCATTTCCTGATATGATTCAAGTTACAATGAACAATTCAAAATGCATTCAATGTAAAAATCAAAACAAGAAGAAGTAGGATCAACAGAACATACGCTATTGACAAACAAACAATAGCTTCATCAAAAAGTCACCACAATAAAAACAGTATCTCTGAAACCGGACAGTACACGAAAAGGCTGAATTAAGATAACTACACTTAACTAAGTCTTTCGTAAAATATTAAATAAGCTTATTTTGGTATCCCAAATTTATCTCGTTGATTTTTCATGGCATGGGCCATCCAACTAAGTTGTGTAATAAGTTTTTCTGCACCTTTTTTCATGTGATCGTTTTTAGGATTTCCTGATTCATCAAATGCTGTATAAGCATTTGGTATACCGAATATATTTGATACACTGAGACATCCAAGCTCTCCTGTTAACGCACGCAACTGCATGGCAGCTCGCATCCCTCCATACTGACCTGCAAAGTAACAATGTTTATAACTTAGAGATACCTCTTATACTGGTATTTTACACAACGTATCCTAGTAGTAAATCCAAGATAGATGTTTCCTTATTAAAGTTAGCTACTTAACATGATATTCTTCTGGTGAGCACTGATCTGGACTAAACTTGTACAACTTCTTTCAAACTGTTAAACATTGTTGAGCAATCTTTCATCAGCATAATAATTTCATGTCAGATTGCCAAGATGGCAACCAATGTGATGTCCTTTTACATGAGGGAACAATCCTGAATTATAAAAGCTGTATGACCAATAGTTGAGACCTTGTTAAATGTTTTCAAATAATTCAACATTGTCATTTGATAGCTATCTTCAATTTCACGTTGTCAAGTTTTTTCGTTTTTACTCACAAGGAAATAACACTTGTGTACATTTCCAAAGAACTTTCATTTTATTTATATTGTTTTAAAATCTTAGTTTTTGTCAAATGTGCCTTAATAATAAAAGTAATAATAAGAGGCCAATTGAGCCTTAAAGTCCATTTGATAAGAACAACACTGTAATTTCAAACGACATTTAATATCAATTTGTTATATAATTCATTTATATACCATCCAAACAGTTTCATACAAATCTAAAGCAATTACCTCTACCCTCTACAAGAATATTTCACTAATTATTGAAAAGTTTAAAAGGAAAGCTAACCTGCAGAGTAAGTAACAAGTCCACTTGGTTTGTAGGAATAACAACTTCCACCAAAATGGTCCATCATATTTGTCAGTGCTGGAGGCAGGCAGTGATTGTATTCAGCTGATATGATGACATAGGCATCTGCATCTTTGACTTTTTCCTCAGCATCTCTTAGAAACTTGGGAGCATCTGCTCTGTTTTCATAGTGGAACACCGGTTTCTGAAGCAATGGGAATTTCATTTCCTCAGGATCTGTAAAAAAAAATGTAATTGGAAATGTCACATGCATAGCAAAATCCTAGTCTTACGTAGCAATTAAATTTAAATTGGAGACCAAGATCGTGTCTTGACACTCACCTATTTCTGGTTTACAGCTTTCTACGACTAAGCTAGCTTTAATTGACATAAAAATGTGTTGTAAATATCACAAACAAAATTACATTTTTGTAGACCTACAGACCAGCTACCATGTATAAGCCACTGTTTTCAGCTTTATACTCCTTGGCTACATCCAATCTTCTTGTTTGTAAATATATGTAAATATATTTTAGTCGTTTAGATTTGGGTGGTTGGTTGTTGAGATGATTGACAGCGCTATGAAGTGTATTTATTATATTTTCAAATGTATGTCCATACTGAAGACTTCTCGTCTCATGCGGGAAGTAGGAAGGTTGATGTCTCATTAAACATCTAACCTCACCACCTGGTTTCATGCTGGGTGACTTGACTGTCCTAAGTTAGTCTGCATTGAATACTGGTCATTTAGTATTTTTCTGGTGCTGAATTGTTTGATGCGGCTATTGATGGTTTGTCAATGTCTCTCATTCTGTGGATTCCACTCATCCTGTTTTTTTCAACCGTTACATCAGTCTATAATTATATAGGTATTTATAAAGATTCAGACAGATCCAATGTATTATTTATTTGCCTTCAAAATATTGCGTTTAAATATTAAGTACCAGCAATTTATTACAGTTAAATATGTCAATCATTATATGTTATTTAATCTCTTAAACTTAAATAAATAAATTTTGATGCATATAGCATGTTAAATAAATAAAATGTTTTGGTTCACTAAGTGACAAACTCATTTTCTATATAGTGTTTTGATGTTATGTTGTCATTTGCTTCAACATAGCAAAAAATATGCAAGAAGCAGCACAGCTGATACAAACATGTATTTTGAAAATAGTGAAGTCAGGTGTAAACATGTTTTGCATCAATTTGTCATATGTCCATACATGTAGTAAAATGTTTGTGAAAATTATCTATATGCAACAGAGTAGCTGAAATTCAATTTCTTATGTCAGTTGACCTTTGACTTTCAGCATCTGTTACCTCTATATGTATACACCTTCTTCATGTGCTGATGAACAACTCATTTGATTATTAATCTTTCCAAAAGCTTATAACAAATATGACATGGATAGAAGGACAAAACACAGAGACAAACACTGAATGCCTTCCCTTCACCACTACAAAATGAGTAAGTTATTAACTTGTGCCTTTTACATTAGAAACACTCAGCTCTGAATTGAAGATAAAAACCTGAACGAAATAAGATCAGCATTTAAATGTCCGTTATGTAAAGTTGTACACTCAGCAATTCTGTAAAGCTATTTAAAGTAGTGGTACATTTTTGAAAGATTTTGATAATTAAGGATCAATGTTCTATATAAAGGTAAACTATTTTATTGATTTTTCTTGAGCATTTAGCAAGTTTAAAATTCATAAAAGGTAAACATTTTCATAGGCTTACAATTAATAAATTAATATATTATGGAATGCTTTTCTTTGATTTAAATATAGCTGATACCAGTATGGTGTGACGGTGATATACCAGTAAGATTTAGTTATACCACATCGACTTGTGTAACCCTTGTCCTTATAGACAGGGTGAGTACCTTTACTTTAGTAAACCTTATATGGATATAGCATATAAGTATTCTTATATAGTTATTTGAATGATCTAGTGATGGCAAGATAAAGAAAGAGTAGTCCCCCCTGATCTTCAGAATTTCTCATTTCTAATCTTAATATAAGGTGTTCCCCATATCGTCATCAATTTCTTTCTCCTTGTCTGTATTTTGGTGATGTCACTTCCCTGTTAGGTATGCATTTTGTAGTCAAATAATTAACCTTACTGTGGGCCTCTAAATAAAAAGTTTAAAAGCATTAGGACATTGTGACGTCAACACTGGAAGTAAATTTTTTTGCATTTGAATACTTTTCAACCCAGGATCATGCCTTGAACAAACTTGGTTCTCTATATGCCCTAAAGTGACAACATACCAAAGCAATAAACACTAGGCCTTCTCCATTTGGGCCCCTAATAGTGGCGCCCGTCATATTCATCGTTTAATTCCTCTATCCCATTTAAGTTCAATCATAACTTAATTTTTGTACAGCATCTGACAATCAGTGCTGCACACTGAACTATGCGATGAACAAAAACCCGAACTAGAACTAGATTCAACCTCTTTAACATGATTGAAATTGGACATACATGTTATATAAATAGTGACATAATTATGAGGTATCTTGTAATTACTTTACATCATGGACAACCTGGATCCACAAATCCCATATATAAGGGGCACATGTGTAAACCTTGATTTTAAACCCCAAGATGTATACTAAAATAAAACTGTTGAATATGTATTTATTAAATATATTGTGATGTTTAAACTTAATAGAAAAATCAGCAATTTTATAAACAGCAAATTAATTCAAAACAAAATTTTTAAAACAAATTTAAAATGCATGATACATTTGCAAAAGAAAAACCTGTAATTTTTTATAATTGGAGGGAGCTAGAAGCCCTATACAATATAACAACTAATATTATATATGTTATATATAATTATATATGTTACATTCATGATAGTTCAATTATATAAACATATACATGTAACTTACCAAATAATGTAACATCAAAGTTTTGAGCCTCTAATTGTCTCTGCATAAACTTAGCCACACGCAAACCAACTCTACCCTCTCTGACCGAGCCCAAAAACATGACAATTTTCAGCTTTCTGTCAGAATTAGGATTCAGCACTGCTGGTCTGTCAGAATTAGGCTTTACCACTGCTGATTTTTGAGAGCCCATCATGAGACTGTTCACGTATTGCTTATACATCAATTATATATATATGTGTTCACACAATGAGTCTATTAATAAACATTCCATTCAACAATAAAACATATTGTGCATATAACATGCGTAAAGTTTTCTTCCTTTTTGTATGCTTGCATCTATAGTATAATCATTCTACAAATTCACAGTTGTTTTATCATATAATTTACCGTACATGAAATTTGCAAACGTCATCTGTATATATCCTTTTCAATCAACCCAACACTAAAAACAATAAGAGTTTGTCATGGTACACTATAATCCAAAATGTTTGGCCTACTTATGGTTTTCACCCATTGTGTATAAAAACCAAAGTCAGTTTTAGATTTAGCAAATTTTATGTCATCCTATAAACTCAACCCAGTACTAAAACAAAAAGAGCTTTGTCATGGTACACTATAATCCAATACTATTGTCCTACTTATTCACCCAGTGTGTATTAACACCTGCATATATAGTCAGATTTAGATTTAGAAAATGTAATGTCATCCTGTAAAATCAACCCAGCACTAAATTCAAAAAGAATTTGTCATGGTACACTATAATAATCCAATATTCCTGTCTTATTATAAATATATAATTATTCACTCAGTGTGTATAAACACCTTAATCAGATTTAGATTTAGCAAATTTTATGTCATCCTATAAAATCAACTCAGCACTAAAACAAAAAGAGCTTTGTTAAATCCAATACGGTCATTCTACTTATTCACCTTGATTGTATAAACACCATGGTCAGATTCGATAAAATCATAGATGATCACACTGATTGTATGTCAGCCTTTAAATGCATAAAAATCAATATGTTATTTAAAGAATCAGCATAGCATTATATAGCATATGTGCATTGACCATGTTTGGGCACCTTGGCCATATGGCATATCAATATATGATGAGACTGTGATTTACACTATATTTTAACAAGATACATAGAACCATTATTTAAAGACATATAGGATTTTCGTGTCAAAATTTAGTATCTGCAAAACTGCAGTCTTAATATTGCTTTGATTCAATAGATCTGATGTAAAACTGTACTATTGCACCATTTTTGATTTTCTAATTACTGTATTTTCATGAACAAAATTTAGTCTATTGTTTTGTTCGTCCATTTACACCTGGCTCATTAATTGTGCATAGACGCTATCCCATAACCACTCCCTATGACCTATATCGTGTTTAGATGGACATACAGGTGAGCATGTGAATAGTGAGAGATGGGTATTTAGACTGGGTTGTGTAGATACACTTATATGGGCACATTTACTATGAAAAGGGGGGACAGTATTAAAGTAAGAAAAAAGCATCAATACTAGTTCAATCTAAGCACTGGTAAAAATCGTATCATGATACCTATAAATTGAATGGCCTCTGCATATGCCCGATAACATAAACACAAGAATTTCGCAGTATGATATGTCTCGCCGTTTCTGCTTTGACCTTTTCTTTTTTTGGTTGAATCTGTCAAAGTTGCTGATCTGATATTTTGCTTTTGGACAATATGTTTGTCTTTATTGCGCCTGCGCATTCTTCAAGATCAAGCTGGGGTTGTATAAATATGAACAGGCTTCGAATTGATTTTTTGTTGTACCGACAAAACTTCAAGATACAGATATAAATAGTTGGTCGCAGGGCGAACCATACAGTTCGTCTGTGGAAAATATGTTAGAGCCATTTCTAAAATAGTGACAAATATTGGAAATGTCTAGCACCAATACATTCTGAGAAATGGATCTAAACATAAAACTTAACGCTATTTCTCAAAATTCACTAAAAATTTAATTTAACACTTTGCCACAAAAGTGAAAAATATTTAAACAAGAGGCCCATGGGGCCCTAACATCCATCTGGATTGGCATTTGTATACTTTAGACCCTAGGGTCACGCCTTGAACAAACTTGGTTCTCCATGCTCTGAAGTTACTACAAAGAAAAGCATTAAGCACTAGGCCTTCTAGTTTTTTAGAAGATTTTTGAAATTGTGTCAAATTTTCCCCCTTTCGGTCCCCAAAGTGGCACCCCCTGGGGCCATGAGCCTCATCATTTGAACAAATCTGAATTCCCTTCCCCCAGAGATGACTTCTACTAAGTTTGGATGAAATTGGTCCAATAGTTTTAGACAAGAAGTCAAAATGTGAATAGTTAACTATTTGCTATAGTGTTGAACTTTGACCCGAAAATGAGTAACCTATTTTTGACCCCAGGTTCTAGCCTTGAACAAACTTGGTTCCCCATGCCTTAAGATTACTACATATCAAAACATTAAGCTCTAGGCCTTCTAGTTTATTAGAAGAAGATTTTTTAAGTTTTGTCAAATTTCCCAAAATTAGTACAGTGGTTTTGGACAAGAAGTCGAAAATATGAATAGCTATCATATTTGCTATAGTGTTGAACTTTGACCCCAAAACGCATAACCTATTTATGACCCCAGGGTCATGCCTTGAACAAACTTTGTTCTCCATGCCCTACACTTACTACATACCAAAACATTTAGCTCCAGGCCTTCTGGTTTATTAGAAGAAAATTTATAAGTTTTGTCCAATTTTCCCCCTTTTGGCGTCCCTTGGGGGCGGAGCGCCTTCATTCGAACAAATCTGAATCCCCTTCCCCTAGGGATATTTCCTACCAAATTTGGATAAAAATGGCCCAGTGGTTCAGGAAAAGAAGTTGAAATTGTTAAAAGTTAACGAAGACTGGAAGGATTTGTATGAGAAAAGCCCCTTTTCATATGTTAAAGAATAATCACAATTACCTGATATACCTAATTTGAAATACCATCGGTAAAAATGAAACAGCTACGTATTTAAAAAAAATTCACTAAAATTTTACACTTTTGCCTCAAAAGTGACAAAAATTTAACATATTATTCCGAAACTTTGGGTATGACTTTAGAATGACTACTTTCTTTAATTCTTCAAATTTGAAAGTCTTGCACATATATATAGTTTCTGAGAAACAGATCTAAAGGCAAAACTTAACACTATTTCTCAAAATCAACTAAAATTTTACATTTTCTCCCTCAAATTGACAAAGTTACAGACGAGTGAGAAAAAACCATCGGTAAAAAGAAGTAAGGGTTTTTTCTCAAAATTCACTAAAATTCAACATTTTTTTCCCCAAAAGTTACTCAAATTGAAAATATTTTTTTAAATCTTCGGATGTATCTTCAGAATGATAATTTATAACTAAATTTAAAGTTTGAAAGATTTAGTAGAGTGACTTCCTCAATTTCCAAACATGCATCTATTAAAATGTAATGATTCAGGTCATCTGATTATTTTATACTGGCCTGAAAATAATATGGATTTAGACAATCAGATTATATATTTATAGATGTACAAATGTATCAAAAAGTTTTACTCTGCAAGTAATTATATATTTTACAGTTCAAACAATGAAAATCTGGTGTTGCAATAAAAGAGAAAAATTGTCTATTCATTTTAAATACGGATTAATTAATTTCAAAATTATTTTTCTAAAGAGTTTTTCCAGATAAAAAGTTATAATATAGGATGATATAAAATTAAAAAGATATTAAATAATCAAATTTCCACGTCCGCCAATTTGTTCATTTTTCTTCATGATTGATATATATATAATTATTATTAACATTAACAGTGATACTAATTGCTTAAGGATCTATTATTATAGTGACTCAATCAAACACGTTTTAATTTTTTTTTTTAAACTCCTAGCTGTTTTGTTCGGAAATAGAAGACAACCTGTTCGGGTTTAGATGACATCGTTCGGAAATACAAGACATGTTATATCTTTGTTTAAGTCATGTGATAGCTGGTTAAGTTCAACTGATCAATCATTGATCATCAATGCATCTTTGTATTGGGGAATAAAGCAGGTTTTTGTGGAAGCTACAATTGGAATTTTAAAATTTAAAGCTTTAATGACAGTTTGGGCAAAAGTGATTAGTAATAGGGGAAGGTCCTAGCTCTGGCCTCTACTTATAGTTTTTAAGAAACGGATCTAAACACAACATATTACCATCACTATTTAGTTTTTATAAATATATGTGCCTGCTTTGTAACTGATTTAGAATGATGTGTAAGGAAAGTTACCTATTTGTAACCATTTCAAGATATCACCTTCACAATTTAGATTTTATAAATATATGTGCCTTATCAGCTTTGTGTAAGGAAAGTATCCTATATGTAACCATTTCTAAATACCACTATGCTACTATAGCTTATATAATTATATATGTATCTGCTTTGTAACCATTTAAAAATATCACTCACCTAATTCAGGTATTAAAAAATATCTTAATTATTTGTAACTGATATAAGTCCGAAAAAAAAGACAGATGCAATGTCTGAGCAAAATAGTACATACAAATACATAATAGTACTCTCTTTAGCTTGTGTAGTGTACGTGTAACCATGCATGTAACCTTTTTGTAACTGGTTTCAAAATAGTACATAGTAAACGATGAACTTTTTTCTTGACATATATATCATATGCCGACCTGCATTGGTTTTCAAACTACATATAGTATCTACTTTCGGTTTAGACACTCAAGTGACCTTATGAAAAAGGCAAGGCAGTTTACAAAATAAAACTAACATTTTTTATCATGAACTCACACCAGCCTCTTGTAGAATATATCAAATTTTAAAATGTTCATCTATCAGTTAAGTAACACTAAAACTTCATTTTTTTTTTGTATGTTTCCTCTTTAAAAAGTACCGGTATGTAGACTCTACTGTAGGTCTGGCGTAAGCATGTGAGCGAAAGTTGCAACAATAACATTTTTCTTACCAAATAAATCGACTTCAAATTCTCTTGTTTCCAATTCGCTTTTCATGAACTTTGCAACACGAAGACCAACTCTATTTTCTCGGACAGATCCGAGAAACATTAAGATTTTCAATTTTCCTCCTGCTGCCATTTTTGCGATTCGTGTTTAGGAGATCGTTCCAGTGAGTGACCCGCGCGTTCGAACTTAGAGCTGACCTTAAAACTTATGACCCTAAAAAAACAAGAAGAAATAGGATCAACAGAACAAACGCTATTGACAAACAAACAATAGCTTCATCAAAAAGTC
>JAUMGZ010187456.1:0-13492 GCA_032359645.1 Pododesmus macrochisma
ATACATAAGTGTGTCATTCTTATTAATATTTATAGAGAAAATCGAAATGGTATCACATATTATGGATCACCCTGTATAAAGTTAATGTCAGTTCTACTGAACCCACACTACAGCGACTACTTCATACCTAGCATTACTTTCTTGAACATTCAAGAACAGTGGAGTTATAATTATTAATCCCGTTAAATAAAGGTGAGTTATTAAGATATTTAAAGAAAAAAACCTAAATGTATGATATTCTTATATTGGTAATCAAAATTGATTTGTCTGGCGTGTGAACATGTCTATTCATGATGGTTGTGTTGCAGCATATCCCGTCTCTATTTCTTTTCGCTTTTACTATTTGTAGTATTTAGTGGTTAATCGAAAAACCAAGACGATATTCTAAAGCCGTAAGTCTATGGACATTGGCAAACAACAAGATCACGTTTGACGCACACAGAAATAATAACCAAATATAGATTCAGATTGCATTTTTGTATTATTAACTAAAAATGGAAACATCTTAAACTTCAATCTATTAAGAAACTAGAAGCGAAACCAGGTGCTTGCGATATGGTAAGCGTTTCCTGCTATACCTGTGTCACTCGCCGCGATCTACTATGTCCTTTCTGTCTAGTTTGCTAGTAGACGACATCATTAATATATATAATAAGCAAACAACATGGAAAAAACCCGACTGTTGTCTCAAATATACAATATAAACAGTTACATGTATAAACCGATGCTTTGATGACAAGAATCATCATATGTTACTCGTAGATGATTTTATCAATTTGACTTATATTTTGTAACTGAGGGCAAATCTGCTCTAAATTCGAGTTCTCTTTAGCTTCAATTTGATGAAAGTTATTCCGGAGCTAGACCAAAAATGCTGGACGATAGTATCTCACACAGAAAAAATTGGTTCTTTCCTCTTATAGAATATTATATTTACTGTTGGAATGTTTCACGTTGGCAATTTTGTAGCGTTATTATTGTATTTGACTTGGAAGGGCAAAACTTGAACAACAACATTAAACAAGTATGAAGTAGTTAGTGTATATGTGATCCAACGCTTGATCCGGGATGTTCCTTAACGCATCAGGTGTGTTGTATCTGTAAGATAAACATGGTCTCTATGCGTATGTCATGAATTATTGATATATGACTAGGCCACAGCTCGCTGACATCAATCTCTTCTTCGAACACCTTAAAGTTAAAAATTCCGTCATATTTTTGTCATCGGACATATTATATATATTTTGTCACCATAGTGATATGATACAGATAAAATGATGTGTATTGAAATATGAAACCAAATTGTAATGAATATAATGTTTTTAAGAGGAAAGAACTAACAATATGTGTGAGAGACCTTCTTTCCCTCGACCTTCGTCAATGGATGCTCAGCAGAAAATGATTGTGAATATAGGATAAACAAGACCTCGATAAATCAAAGTTAATAAAGGGCAAAAGTAGTAAATTCGAAAAATCAAGACGATATTCAAAAGCTGTAAAACCATGGACATTGTCAAACAAAAGGGACACGTTGTACGCACACAGAAACATAACCAAATATACATTTACTAACTAAAAAGGAAAAATCACGGACTTCTATTAAAAGACTAGAAGCGACACTAGAAGGGAAATCGAAAATCACACCAAAAAGGATTATAAAAAATACAGATGCTATGTTGGCATGATTTACATAAGATATTGTACATCTTACAGTAAAGACGAAAATGTTCCATCATTTCATCGTCCCTACTATTGATTAGAAACAATGTTTTTTCTGAACAAGTGATCGTTAAAGATATTTCAGCTTGTACGTAGACGTGCGTGGAAAAGTTCATCTTCGCTAGCCAACGTATATGAATCACTTCCTTTCAGTTCGCTGTAGTGATTGTAATGTAGTGAAACTTGGCTTTCGAAGATGGGAGAAGTTGACCGAGACGAAATAATTAAATGGAACATCGTGTATATTACATATCTTTTTATCATGTGAATGTTTATTGTTTGAATTTGAGAACTGGGTTGTTCGAAACACGTGTCCAGAGGAATACGCATAAAATGCCTGTTTTTACTAAGCGCACATTTTAAATTTTGGCAAGACAATATAATATTATCGTTGGGTATGGTTTTGTACATCATAACCATCGTGAATTGTATGTCACCGTTTGTCTTTGGCTCTGTAGCTTTGATTTACTCTAGTCTTGTCTATTCAACATTCATTTTCTCTCTATTGTCCATTAATGATAGCAGCTTCGAGCAAGATATGGGGTTCGGGGCGGGGTTGACTCACACATAATATTTGCTCTTTCCTCTTATAAATATTATATTTATCGGAGTATTTATCAAAGGTATGTTTCAGATTGCATTTTTTTATTAGGAATGAAACTGTAGAACATGTAATTAAAAATGTCAATGACAATGTCAACATATTCTGCAACTGGACAAATGAATTTGAAGTATGAGCATTAAAGCGATTCTCTGATATTTTTGAACATGAGGTTTTTTCTTTAAGATTATGTTGACCACTATATTTTTAGTAATGATGTGACCAATCCACTGGCAATCTGATAACTAATATACATGGTTGATGACATGTCCTTTACATATGTCGGTATCATTATGTTTTTATTAAATTTTTAAATGTATGTTCATACCTGATACTTCTCGTCTCATGCGGGAAATGGGAAGGTTGAGGCCTCGTTTACCAGTTTAACCTAACCGCCTGGTTTCGTGCTGGGTGACCTTCCTAAGTGGGTCTGTATGAATAATTAGTCTTAGGCATTGTTGTGACGTCAACATATTTTGTTTTATTCTGGTGTTGAATTGTCTGTTGTTAAATGTCTCTCGTTCTGTTGATTCCACTCATCTTATTTTCATATATATAAAATTAAAAAGAAAAATAGTATAAAATCCTTTGAACCAACACCGCGTTTATGTCCACCATGTAATGTATATAAGTAATATTTGTTACTAAACATTTTTCTGTAGATTTTTTTCTAAATGTCAAAGACGTTTTGTCGAAGCAGCTCTATTTTGTAATCTAGTAAACAAAGTAATAATCAAGGTGGATTTTGGATACTTGTTTTAGTTTTGAATTATTGCCTTTGAAATTCAACAAAAATACGATCGTTTGCTTTTACGTCCGTGACTTTCATTTTGCTTATTTATTCTTTAAAAAATTCATACGTCCATCAATATATAATTAAAAATAAATGTTAGTTTGGAAAGGTTGACACCTGATCATGAATCAGAGGGACTGACGACCAAGAAAATTTCATTTATTGTGGTGTGGTCTAGACATATAGCCCATTTTTCATGGAAAAACGAAAGTCATGAATGATTCCGTTTAATAACTCAAGCTTAAGAATGAAATTGTTTTCTGTACATTGTTAAAGACAAATTAAAATCTAACTAGGCATTACGTTCTATGTATATTTTAAAAAAACCAGAACGAGAATTAATCAGAACGCAAGACATCAACAAAACAACAATAGCCGCATCAAACAATTCAGGCCCAGAATGGCAGAATAAAAAAGGAAATACATTAACGTCACCTCAAACCTCTATACTAGTTATCCATTCGAACCAATTTCAGACTGTCACCAAGCACGAAACCAGTCGATGTGGTTTAATCGGTAAATTAAGCCTTAATCTCAATTTTCAGCACGAGGCAAGAAGTCTTAAGGATATACATATATTTAAAAATGCTGTATTATAAAGACTATTTATTTGATTGACAAAAGACAAATGAAAACACACTATACGGACGTAGCCAAGCAGCATAAAGCAGAACAAAGCGGCAAAACATTGGTGGTTCGTCGATTCCACATATATTTAAGCAAATATGAATAGTGACATTGATGAGCAATGAGTATGCTCGTAGATGTGCAACAGCAGCAACAACTAAGCCAACTTTACCTAGCAAATATATATGTATATCAAATTCGGTTACCAGGCCAGGAATCGAATACAAAAATGCAATCTGAAGCCTGCCTCCAATAAATATTATTTTTATATGAGGAAAGAGCCAAACAAAAAATTCGCAAAGACTTCGGCCGACGTCGCCTAGCATAACAATGACCCGCACGTTCAACCATGCACACGACCAACGCAACAACCCCAAAAAAGATTGTGCAAATGGCGTATATAAACGTACAGGTCATAGAATACACGGCTGTGAGTTCCGGTTGTGTTAATATATGCTACTTTTGGATAAAGATCCCACGTGAAAAACGTATATGTAAAACTTGAAAAACACTTCACAAGAAATATGCTGTTTTTACATAATTTTATGTTTAATAATACTGGAAATTTTTTCGCCACTTTCAACATATATTGGCTCTTCGGAGGTTGCATGATACATGATTTTATTGCATACAGTTTACATATAGACACGTAAGGATTGTATGTAAATGGACGTGTTTGTATATAGAAGATTTCACCTTGATTGCATGTGTCCATAAATGTAGAGACGTATGTTTCAACATTCTCATTTTGATGTGTATGTTCGTATGATATTCTAAATTCTGTGATTGATATTAACTTTGCCTTGTTAATGCCAGTTTGAATAAGTTTTTTTTTATAGGATAACCACGAATCAGCAAGGAGTGAAATTATTTAGGCAATCTTTTGGCTCATAATGTAGGTTCAGTGATAATTGTACATGTTCCCCTTGCAAGATTATAGGGGATATTTTTTTTCATGATTATGATGATTACTTCTAAAATGAATATATTGTTTTGTGCCAGTAACTTTATTGTTACACACACACATATATATATATATATATATATATATCTGTTATTATATCATTACCAGACTTAATTATAAAAATATCTAAAAATGGTAATTCGGTATAACTATAATTAGATTTAATATTAGAATGCAAGTTTTGTAATAGATCATGTAAAATCTTGGTCTCGCCCCATTCGTCTTTCCATAGGATAAAACAGTCATCTGAATAGAATTTCCAATTATTTTACAATTCATTTCTAATATTAAGATCATATTTTTCTTCTATTTTACTGCATAATTTTTTATTTTAGCAAGCAAGTGTCACATAAACAGGTACCATTTTAGTTCCCATGACTGTTCCAAGAATGTGTTTGAAAATTAAGTATCCAAATTGAAAACGATTATTATTTAAAATGAGGAATATGCTATTAATTATAAACTATCTATCTCGGAAGGGCTGTTTTAGTAGATAAATGATACAGAACCTGTAACTCTTTCAGTTCCATTATTTGTTAGAAGAGCGAAATAAAAGTGAGCTAAATATACTGAAACTGCACTCGAAATTATACAAATAACTAATGTATTTAATGTTTTTCAGGTAATTAAAAGAAATTTATTATCAACAATGTACTTCCAGGTTCAATGTTTATTGTCCTAAGTCTTTAGCGGAGTTTCTTTATGGCTGCCAGCTACCATGATAAGAATAGAAAACAACAACAATTGCGTTTAAGTGTTGCAATGTACCGATTGAAGGGATCCTTAAAACAGTGATTATTGTTGTGGGTGTCATAAACGAGGTTGTTACAGCAGATGATTTTGGAACAGATTTCTTTTCGTCTACCCACTTTCAACTTATAACCCTATATTCGTTCTACATATTGAGTGGAATTGTTGACATTTCAACTCATTTCGGAGCACCTTTCCCGGAAAATACTAATTATGCAGTACTTTCAATTACCTTTTTGCTCGAGGGTTTTCTGATCAAAAACCATTCTCACGGTATGGATGAACTGTATGTGCTAGCACATATGCTTTTGGCTTATCCCTAGCTGTAAGTGTTTTGCTTCTCTTACTAGAAGCTAAAATGAGAGACAACATTCTTATTTGTCTTGGTAGACCATTTTGCTTTCTTGTGAAAGGTGTGTGGTTTTTGCAGATTGGATATGTATTGTTTCCGAATCCATTCATTGACTCTCCTTGGCAGAATACTCACATGAGACAAATGCAGGTCGGTTCCATTTTTGTATGGCTATGTATTGCTTCCTTTATAACTGTCCTATCAATATTCGTCTGTGTGGGTCGATTCCGTGGAAGAACCTATGTAAATGATAAAGATACTAAAACGGTATTGCTTGGTGAAAAAGGATACTAGGACCAATATCATATTATTCCACAACAGGACGGTATGGATATTGTATTGATTTTTATCACTTTACAAAACTACCAATAACGTACAAGTTCTCTTACATGTTTAGACAGGGTAACAGATTATATTTAATTAACGTCAAATGATAGTTAATTGTCACTCGCCAAATATATGTTGTAGATTTACTCTAACATCCTTTAGTCTTTTTGCTAATGAAACATCAACATGTAGCTGTATATATAGTTACCTTTTCTAATTATCATTGTTCTGAAGTATATATTATTTAAAGTTCATCAATGTTAATGAAAATGTTTGATGCACACAGAAAAAGACACCAATATAATATAATATTATTTATTTATTTTTTGTTTTTTATTGTTCCCAGATACACAGAGAGTCACCGGGATGGAAAGCCCGGTCTTACTCCCTTACAATAGAACATATTTGTCTTATCTTTATGCCACTCTCTCTCTCTCTCTCTCTCTCTCTCTCTCTCTCTCTCTCTCCTATATATAGAGGCATGTAAACTTAAATTATCAAATACATGTAAAGAATACTATTGACTGTTTATGTACAAAAAAGTGTAGTCTGTATATGTTTTAGTATTACTAAGAGGGAATTGTACCACAAAAAATATTTTTACACTTAAAATCCTGGAGAGGGAAATAAATATTAGTTGTAATTTCATTTATTACTTAAAAGGAGGTTTTAGGAATTAACAGTTTGATATTAAAAAGATTTAACACAGTGTTAGGGAGACAACTTACTAGTGGGAACACTTTTTTTTCAATAGAGTGAAATAAAAGAAAAATAAATAAATAAAGAAACAATATTTGACAGGATATACAAACATATTTACAATCAGTGTCAATATGAGTTCACAAATATTTATATCATTCCAGAGTTGAAAATAGGAGTGCAGGAAAAATAAAGAAAGGTAGAAAGGAAGGTGTGAAAGAGAAGAAAAAATTTTGAATATAGAAAGATAGAGATCTGTTACTGATACATAGTTAACTTAGGTACTGTCTAGTTGAGAAAAGTTACCCTTAGATTAAATTCGTAGAACTTTTGTTGGCGTTCTCTAGTTTTTGGTGTGTATAGAATATGATAATTACTATTTTTGTCTTGGTCAATTCGCATTTTTTTTGGTATTTTATACATATAAAAGACATAATTGCTGCTATGAAATAAGATTGGTTTAAGTTGTAACACATTTTTGTATTTTAATTTCACCTCTTCTGGTTTTAATTAACTACATTCCGGTGCTTCATTGTTTGACGCAGTTATTGTTTGTTTGTTAATGCCTCTCAATCTGTTAATCCTATTCATACTGTTTTTTTTCTATTATGGTGAACTAATTTAAGTTTGTGAAGAGCTCTTTCCATCTTAACCATTCTTGTTCAAAGTTTTCTATCTGATTTGTTCAAACTATTTTGCTTATTGAATATGGCTCTTTTAATATCTTTCTGAAAGCGTTGACATGAAGGTTTTCGTTACTACATCTTGTCTTATAAATATAGTATTTCAATTTAAGTAAAATTTCATCTTGTTTTATATCTATTTTTTTATTGTTAAAAAATCCAAATATGAAATTTTTTATTGTAATTAAGATTCAAGTTTTTTCGTGGAAAACCTGTTTAATATCCCTTAGAAACCCTTAAAATACTTGGCAATCCCAGAGTAAATGCATTGTTGTTTCTGTCTCTATATTGCAAAAAGTACACAGATTTGTATTGGTTATACCCATTCTATTGAGCATATATATTATATTTATTAGTGTCCGTCTTATTGTTCTTTGTGCTGGGTGACCATCCTAGGTAGGTCAATGTCTCTCATTCTGTTGATTCCATTGTTTCTGGTTTTTGTTGTAGCAATATTATGTTTCCTTATCACCTTGCCTTAAAATCCTTGCAGGTGGAATAACGTTGCTAGAAGTTTAAATTTCAAACAGTAATACTAATATTGTAGAGTATAGTTGCAAGGTAAGAGGTTATTACTTTTGATCTTCTTAAAGAAGGCGACATCAAAGTCTGACAAGTCCACAATAAAGTCTGGAAAAGACACCGGGACAACTATCTTAGACTCATCATGTAGCCAGACAGAGGAAGAGGAGCAAATGTTAGAAGGGGATTGTGAAAATACTAATACAGGTAACAAGTATCATATAATTACTAACACGGGTACATGTAACATTATCATCTAATTACTAACAAAGATAACAGCATAGTATCATGTAATTACTAATACAGGTAACAAGTATCACCAAACTACAAACACAGGTAACAGTAAAATCTAATTACTAACACAGGTAACACAATCTTCAAACTACTAACACAGGTAACATTATCACCAAACTTCTTACACAGGTAACAGTATCATCTAATTACTAACACAGGTAACAAGTATCATCTTATTACTAACACAGGTAATATTATCATCTAACTATTAACACAGGTAACAGGATAGTGTCATCTAATTACTAACACAGGTAACAGTATCACCAAACTACTAACCCACACGTGCATGTACGGTATTGTTAGTAGTAGATATTATGTCATAGTACATATGTGTACAATTCCAAAACAGTATTTAGGTAGTTTAGTTAACAAAACACAAATTAAGTATTCTACATTGACAAGTATAGTCGTAATATAAATGTTAGATGTATTATTGTGAAAGTATATATCCATAAGTCTATTTGAAGTATGACCCAGAATTATCAAAGTTTAAGCGTTTAAAATGAGTAATAAAACATATTTTATCAATTTGAAATTAGTTTAAAATTAGTTATAAAACATATTTTATCAATTTAACAGTAATTTAAAATTAGAAATAAAACATATTTTATCAATTTGAACGTATTATAATACTATTTCAAATTTTTTCTAAATCATTATTTCTTTCTTGGTCAAACTTTATTCGAATATTTTTTCAAACCACTAAAAACTTCTTCATAGATCCTTTAATGTTTTTGCAATTATTTAGATGAGTGTAGAAGTTGATTTATATTATATCCTTTTGAAATACATGTTTAATTGAAATACAAAAATTACATCATTCATTTCAACCAAACAAATGATAATCAGCTGTTCGTGTAGCAAATGTGATTAAAATACTAATCTTTATTTGCGTGAAAGTGGAGATCTGACGATGACTCATAAGAGGTCATGTGCAGTGACCTCTGTAAGCCGACCAATCACACGAATGTTTTCCGTTTTCTGAAAGTGAAATTGATTACACTGATAATCTTCTCAAATTGCCCTTCGCATAACCTATTACGCCTTGTAAAGACGGTTATTTGTTTTCTATGTGGGTTTTGCATTGTTCAAACCATATGTGATAACAGTTGGTGTATAAAAAAAACCAATCAAACAGTTGAACTAAAGGTTGAAGATGATCGATGTACGGTTAAAACATGTTGAGGTGGTGTTTTACATGCACAATATGTAACATCAACTGGAGCAACGTGATTGGTCAATACATATGACTTTCATGCTAATTCAAAAGTTTACAACGCATGCCTTCTCGATGGTCGTTGTCAGGACTCCGCGTTCACGCAATCAAAGATCAGTATTTTATTCAGACTGACATGTAGCAATGTTCTTTGTGTTGGTTCTCTTGTCTCATTCGGGACGTGAGAGGATTTAGGCCTCATTTACCGCTGTTACCACACAAGTACGTTTTATGTTTGGCAGTTATACGTTGATTCGCATGGAAAACTAATATTTATCATTGTTGTGACGCCATTTATATTCTTATTATTCTGTTGCTGAATTATTTGATGATGCGGTTGTT
Organism: Pododesmus macrochisma; assembly: GCA_032359645.1. Lineage (NCBI taxonomy): Eukaryota > Metazoa > Mollusca > Bivalvia > Pectinida > Anomiidae > Pododesmus > Pododesmus macrochisma. The sequence continues at coordinate 9,890 of JAUMGZ010187456.1, forward strand.
GTTAGTATTCAAATGTTTTTCTTTCCGATGATTGAACTGTTCTTGTTTTTTTAATGTAGTATTGAAATACGCATATGTAAACACATAAAGTATCTCTGAAAAATTGAGATTAAACGAAAAACTTATCAATTTCGTTTAACATTAGATATACTAATACACGTAGAGCTATTTTTATTATTATCAGAATGGATATAAAAAAAACCTTTTGTTGGAGTTTTCGCCCTTTTCATAATTTATTGCGCATTAAACACGATGTCAATGCTAAAATAGTTCAACCTGTATATTCCCTACTTGCTCTAGCGTAGCCTTTGTTGGAATTACACCAAATATAAACATGGGATGATTTAGTTGTGCTGTGCCGATGATAAATTTATGAACATGCGTCTTTGGTCCATATAGATGGCATTTGAATAACATAAAGGGATAACAGATAAAAATGTCAATGAACTTAAAACATTGATAATTTTGATGACGTTTGTATATAAAAATGTGTTTAAACTTTAACAAACCAATTTTTGCAATACTAAAAGTATCACGTATACATGATTTAGAAATACTTTACTTTCAGTTTGGAAGAGGAGAAATCAAGATGTGATTCAAAGCACAAAGACCTTGACCGAATCTTTGTTAAAATCACCGCAACAAGTAAATAAAGAGATCACTGCTCCAGCTGATGTAGATGTCAACAAATATGACAAGAAGTACAAAAGTATGAGTGATATAGATAGTAGGAAGTCGCATGCCATGATTAGACCTCCCGTTAGTAGTTACTCGTGTAGTACGTATGTACTAGCGGATAACACGTGTAATACTGGACCCACTAGCTCATGCAGTGCATACGTACTAGGTGAAAAATCAGGAAATTCCAATAGTAACGAAACACTTGCTGTGCTACCACGTATGAATTCTTTATCGCATAATCACGATACTGTAAATGACATTTATCCTCAGTATGTTGATCATATGCCATGTATGTGTCCATCTAATGTTGAGTAGCTTACATAAGCTAGGAACCAAGCCGTTTCCGTAAACATAGAAGATCCAATGCAAGAATCATTCTCCGAAATGTTACAGAATATGACACCGCATAACTCTATAAGAAGTAATGTAAGGGTATTTTCACCTTATGTTTTAATAGATTCGAATGTTAATTTAAAAGCTGATACTGACAAAAGGAAACTCAACAGAGTATTTTAAAGATGAATAAAGATGGTATAGCTGTTGTGTCTGTATTATTTTGCTGTTTTACTGTACCTGCTTATCATGTAGGACGGTGTAGGACGTATATTATATTATTAAGTGTTTTATAATGATAGAGATTTACGATTATGTCTGAAATTCATGTGTGCGAGGCACGCCGTCATTTATTACCGATTTATAACGTCATGCAAGTTAATTTTGAGTTACGGACCTACGAGGATTCAGTTCCATACTGACCTGTATTCTTAATTGTTGTGTTTGATGGATATTTTAACTCTTCTTTATTGTACAAGTAAGTCAGTCAGTCTGTCTGTCTTTTGATACTATTAAATTCTATATATGGTATAACATCATATTTGCGCATGAAGACTGGATTGTCCAAAAACACGTGCCCAGAGGAATACGTTGAACATTTTTTTCTATTTTGACTGCGTGCAGCTAAAATGTTAGCAAGACTATTTTATAGTATTGTTTGGGTGTGGTTTTTTTCCTTTCTTGCCATCATGATTGTTCCCCTTCCCCTTTTGCCGGGTACTCCGGTTTCCTCCACCAGTAAAACTGGCACGTCCGTAAATGACCTTAGCTGTTAATCGGACAATAAGCCCCAAATACAAAAAAACAAAAACAAAAACAAAAACAAACAAACCTTCCCCTTTTGCTTGAGAGCTTTGATTTATTGAGGTCTTGTCTATTCTAAATTCACTTTCCTTCGTGTCCGCTGATGACGGTTGGTTTGGAGCTTGGCTTCGGATCAAGAGCGAGATCCTCTCACCCATTTGGTTGGTTTGCCGTCATTTGTATTGCTTGTGTCAATTTGCTTGTTCATTCTGGTGGTGACTTTTTCATAAAGCTATTGTTTGTTTGTCAATAACTTTTGATCTGTTGATCCTAGCTACTCTTCTTGTTGTAGCTTTGATTTTGTCGACATCTTGTCTATTCTTAACTCATTTGCCTATAGCGTCCATTAATGACGGCTGCTTCAAAGCTGGATCTTGAGTTTGGGACGGAGATATGGATGTTCTGGCTCATATATCTTTTTATCTTACTTTTTGCAGGCATGTTTCAGATTGCATTTTTGCATTACGATAAAATTATGTCAATTATCAAAACTATTTAGAACCCATAGAATCAAAATGTGAAATTATCAAGTACATACAAACAAGATGAGTGGAATCAACAGAACAAGAGACATTGTCAAACAAACAATAACAAACAGGATGAGTGGAATAAACAGAACGAGACACATTGACAAACAAACAACAATAAACAAACAGAATGAGTGGAATCAAAAGAACGATAGACATTAACTAACAAACAATAAACAAACAGGATGAGTGGAATCAACAGAATGAGAGTCATTGACAAACAAACAATAAAAAACAGGATGAGTGGAATCAACAGAATGAAAGACATTGACAAACAAACAATAAGCAAACTTGATGAGTGGAATCAACAGAATGAAAGACATTGACAAACAAACAATAAACAATCAGGATGAGTGGAATCAACAGAAAGAGAGACATTGACAAACAAACAATAAAAAACAGGATGAGTGGAATCAACAGAACAAGAGACATTGACACACAAACAATAAACAAACACGTATATGGAGGCAACAGAACATAAGACATTGACAAACAAACAATAAAAAAACAGGATGAGTGGAAACAACAGAACGACATACATTGACAAACAAACAATAAGCAAACTTGATGAGTGGAATCAACAGAACGAGATACATTGACAAACAAACAATAAACAAGCAGGATGAATGGAATAAACAGAACGAGAGACATTGACAAACAAACAATAAAATAGGATGAATGGAATCATCGTCAAGAATCGTCAAGACACTAGATACATCTACAGTAGCAGATACCAATTAACAATACACAGGAATCTACAAGACAATTGATATATTTACAGTATCAGATACTAAATAACAATACACAGGAATCTACAAGACAATTAATATATCTACAGTATCAGATACTTAATACCAATACACAGAATCTACAAGACACTAAATGTATCTACAGTATCAGATACTAAATAACAATACACAGGAATCTACAAGACAATTAATATATTTACAGTATCAGATACCAATTAACAATTCACAGAATCTACAAGACACTAAATGTATCTACAGTATTAAATACAAAGTAACATACATTACATACCAATGTACTCATATGGCAAAGAAAATATTTAGTTTGTTTGTTTGTTTTATTAGGGTTTAACGTCACGTCCAGAATATTTCACCGATATTGCGACAAAAGACCATAGGAGAAAAACCAAAGGATAGGACAGGAAGAGAAGCGGCGATAGGAACGGGAAACGAAAGGAATTGAGATAGTTCAGAAAGAAGGTTGAGCCCATGCAACGGCGTTTCCGCCTACT
>JAUMGZ010187467.1:0-13492 GCA_032359645.1 Pododesmus macrochisma
AATTCACACTCATTTAAAAAATGCTTTTAACAGGCGAGCTATGCTGTTCTCCAACAGCTCTTGTTTATGATTAAAGATGAATTTGCATGATCTGAAACAAATCACTTTCATAAAATATTGTAACCTTGTTTGAATTTTTTTGAGAACAAGAAATGATATACCCTTAGTCAGTAAAATGTGTCACAATTTGTCGTGCTCTCTTCTTCTTCAGTGTGGTTTTTCTTTAGTTTACCTTTTTAAGACAATTTGTTTTTCTCTTTTCACTGGTCTGGATTTATCTGTTATAACAGTGTTTTTTATTCGCCCGTCAATAAGGCAGACGTATATTGACTTGGTCTTGTTCGTCTGTTCAAACATTTAGGTTGTCCACAGCTTTCTGATCAGTAAAGTACAAGACAGATTTTGATAATACTTCACACAATTGCTCCTTGCATCAAGTTCTAGAGACCAGTTGAATTACAAGGTCATCAAGGTCCTCGTTACTTTATTACAAACTCTTTGTATAAAGTGTCCGCAGCTTTTTGAGTAAAGTACTGCATAGATTTTGATGATATTTCACACAATTGTTCCTTGCATCAAGTTCTAGAGACCAGTTCAATTTCAAGGTCATATAGGGCACTGTTACTGTTTTTAGAACGTTTTGTGCAAAAGTATTGTCCACATCTTGTTTGCATAGATTTTGATGATACTTCACACAATTGTTCCTTGTATCATGTTAAAGAGACAAGTCAAATTTCAAGGTCATTGCTACTATTTTTAGAAACATTTTGCATGCAAATCTTGTCCGCAGCTTTTTGAGTTAAGTACTGTATAGATTTTTATGATGCTTCACATAATTGTTCCTTGCATCAGCTTTTAGAGACTAGTCAAGTTTCAAGGTCATCAAGGTCACCGTTACTATTCTTAGAAATATTTTGTTTTAAACCTTGTCTACAGCTTTTCTGAGTATACTACTGAACAATTATGGAGGATTTTTTTTACACAATTAATCCCTTGCATGCATTTAAGTTCTAGATGATATCCACGAAGACAGCACAGAGACATGATGGAACAGAATACATGTGTCCATGTGAAAGAATAAATTTTGACAAAGCTGTTAGAATTTCATGCCGTTCCTGTCCTTCTATCTTTATCAAACTCTGCATCAATTTTCTGGCGAGCGTATTATGTACCCTTTGTTGTGCTCTTGTTGCAGGTTTGAGATGTACTTTAAGAAATTAACTGTGCCTTTAAAATTCCTTGAAATCAAAATTTACCTTGAAGAAGTTCTTGAATTTTGCATTGGTTGCCTTATTATGTCCAAAAAATAAAAAAAAGTTGTTCTCAATTCTCTGACTCTATTGGAATACTTAGTTTGAATCCAGGTGGGACTAGAATTGATTAACCGCTATTAGGAAGTTATTTCTTGTTGTTGATTGATGACTTCTAAACCAAATATAGTATTGCAATTTTGCTAACCCAAATGAAGACTTAATTAAAAAAAAAATTTAATTTTCCTGCATGCATGGTGAATAAAACATAATTTTGAAATTTACCTTAATTTTTTCTTCTCCCTATCTCATATATTGCGCTTTTGAGTTATTTATTGTATTATATGAATTGATGTAATTTTATATGAAATGATTAAACAGTGGTAGCTTTATAGACATACATCAACATTTTAAAACTTTATCATTTGACATATTAAGAACATGTGTATGAATAATAAAGTTTTACCGCATAATGATTTAGAATCTCTGCACCAAAATTTGACTAATAAATCAAACTTAAGTGTTAGATTTCACTGTAGCTCTGTGTTGCACTTAACACTCCAAACATTAACAATTCCAAAAAGATAATTTTGGATATATCAAATTGCTTGCAGGAATGAAATATAAAAATTGTTTTGAGAATTGAATAATATGACAGCTTCAGTAGCTGTTGTTATAATTCATTAAATTTTTAAATTCCTCGAACACATAATTTGTGTAAAAATGTGAATTTTCAATTTTAGAGCCACTGCTTTCCGCTGTCAAGGATTTAAAAATGACGGAAGTTCTACAGCATGATACATGTGTTATAGCCGTTGACGTTTGTGTGTATTGTAAAAGGTTTCTTTGACAGAAGCCAGAAATGTGATCAAATATGAGAATCAGGTTAACTGTTAGAAATACAATTACATGTGGAGGGAGGTTATGCAAAAAAGAAAAAAATTATCGAATCTCATGTTTTTGTGCAATTAACAAAATGTTCAGGCGTCAAGGATGAATCACAACATTGTTAAGTTGTACTATATTTTTGAGCATGGTCGTCACAAAGTTTTGTTGTTGATGAAAAAGAATGTTTACTGTTCAATATTTATGATCCTGAAACTAGGCATTGCTAAATAAGATATTGACAATGTCATTATTTATTGTTTTGGTAAAACTGAATGTCAGTTCATGTGTTCACACTGATAGAAGAGACTGTGCATGTACTGATTTTTAGTCCATCTGGACCAAAGGTCCAAAGTGGACTTTTCTCATACAAATCCCGTCTTTCGTACACTTTTCAAATTTTCGACTTCTACTTCTAAACACCAGGACCAATATCCCTAGGGGAAGGGGATTCAGATTTGTTCAAATAAAAGGGCTGGGCCCCCAGGGAGCACCACTAGGGGGCCAAAAGGGGGAAAATTTGACAAAACTTCAAAAAATTTCTTCTAATAAACTAGAAGGCCTAGAGCTTAATGTTTTGTTATGTAGCAACTTTAGGGCATGGAGAACAAAGTTTGTTCAAGACCTGACCCTCGGGTCAAAAATGTTGCGCCTTTTTAGGTCAAGTTCAACACTATATACATAGGAGATGTTATATATAGCAAATATGATACTGTTTCACATTTTTGACTTCTTGTTCAATATTACTGGACCAATTTCATCCAAACTTGGTATTTCATCCCTTTAGAAAGGGGGTTCAGATTTGTTCAAATGATTGGGCTCGGCCACCAGGGGGTGCCAATTTTGGGTCCAAAAGGGGGAAAATTTGACAAAATTTCAAAAATCTTCTAAAAAAGTAGAAGGTAGAAGGCTTAGAGCCTAATGCTTTGGTTTATAGTAACTTTATGGAATGGAGAACCAAGTTTGTTCAAGACGTGACCCTCAGGTAAAAAATGTTACGCCTTTTTAGGTCAAAGTTCAACATAATATATATAAGAAATATTATATATGGCAAATATGATACTTTTTCACATTTTGATTTCTTGTTCAACACTACTGGACTAATTTCATTAAAACTTGGTAGACGTCATCCTTAGGGGAAGGTAGTTCAGATTTGTTCAAATGACGGGCTCAGTACCCAGGGAGGGTCACTTGGGGGCCCAAATGGGGAAAATTTGATAAAATTTCAAAAATCTTTTTATAAACTAGATGGCCTAGTGCTTTATGTTTTGGTTTAAAGTAACTTGAGGGCATGGAGAACCAACTTTTTTCAAGGTATAACCCTACGGTCAAAAATTTTCAAAAGCCAACAATTTACATATAGGCCTATTTATAATCCAGATGGACGTTAAGGCCCAATGGGCCTCTTGTTAACGATATCTTCATAAGGTTTTGTGTCCATTTGACTCAAGTTTAGGTCGTGATGCAATGAGACAGTGTCTGCCTTTGACAGTGTGCACTGAGTGTAACTTTATAATGTTGTTCCACTGAAAAATCATACCACAGACAAATTGACACAACTCTTCACTGGGTCACATTATCCTGACACTGAGCCAACCGTCCACCTCCTAGCCAGTATGCTGAGAGCTAAGCAGGGAGTTAGAAGACCTAATTTTAACGTCTAAGGCTTGATACTAGGAAGATCAAACTAACACCTACTACTCACAACATTAACACTCTTCCAATAAGCTACCCCAGGTGCATCTTGATGATGTAAGTGTACCTTTACATCAGGTTACTGTAAATGATTACCGGTAAGAAACAAATAATCCAGATTTCTCCATCAAAAACACTCTTATATGTACTATTAAAAGTCAATATTATACTAATAATTGGATAGGTCATTTTCACATTTAAGCTATGTAAGATTTAATTGTCTCAGTTTAGGGATTAGATATGTAATGATCATGGCCGAGTCTGAGGTAGCATGCATACCATCCATAAACTGATTATTTATTCTAACACAGCTACAGGTTAAAAGTTAACCTCATGAAAATGACAAATAAAAACAAACCTTGCACATCTAAAGAGGAATAATTCACAGAGTTTATTTTTAATTAAAAAAGAAACTCTGAAATCCGTCTCGTGACAAAATGTCAGATAGATGTATCCATTTTTGTGAGATTTCCTTGTTGTAGTATGGGAAGTAAGTACCTATTATTTTTGCCATATCGGTGCGTATTAATATTAGAACATTTGAAATGTCAGTGTATACTTGTCTATATTATAGCCATGTTGACAAACTGTTAATATCTTATTTCACATCAAAAGGTCAGCTAGATGGAAATATTATTTTTAAAAGAATACAGCTTACGTCTAGAATTTAGAGTAGAAATGCATTTGCAAGTTTGTAAATTTGATGGAGTGAGTCATTGGAAATGTCTAGTCTGGGCTTGTCAGTGTCCAGATATAATGCTTTGGAAAATCTTCACATCATATACATGTTACATGTACATGTATTGTCAAAGTATGATCGTAAGACTATTAAACAATGGCTGTTTTTTTTCTTCTTGAAACCATAAAGACAATTATTGTAACAAGTGCTGTCTAATCATCCCCAATGTTCCAAGAACAATTGGGTTCCTGTGTTGTGTGTGTTTTTAGTAGAGCTCATTATGGAATCTATATTGGTGCCGCCTAAATGCTAAAATGTATAATGACACATGGCCATGACACAATTAATACAAAATGTATACGCCATTGGTGATCAATTGGTTGTAAGCATCTGTGAAAAATAGTGTGTCAACAAAGTTAACCACTGTCTGCCTCTAACACAACCACCATAAAGGTTATATAACCATGTGTACAAGGTAAACCTGTCAGACAACCTATGCCTAACTTCAACACAACCATCATAAAGGTTATTTAATCATGTGTACAAGGTAAACCTGTCAGACAACCTATGCCTACCTTCAACACAACCATCATAAAGGTAATATAATCATGTGTACAAGGTAAACCTGTCAGACAACCTATGCCTACCTTCAACACAACCATCATAAAGGTTATATAATCATGTGAACAAGATAAACCTGTTAGACAACCTATGCCTGCCTTCAATACAACTGTTATACAATGGAGTATCTTTACATCAACAACAACAGCAGCAAATTCATGACATCACAATAGATGCGGAATATATTGACAAAATAATTATGCTTTTTTATTCATTACAACAGCAAATTTTTTAAAATGACTAAAACTCCCTTACAAAATTGGTTGTTATAAAGTGACTCCACTTAATATGTTAACATCTTTACAAGATAAATATGCAGAAGATATGTCAGAAAACTAGTGTCAACCTTCTACACAAGCATCATAAATATTATGTAAACATGGTGAGCATTACAATACAGATATTGTCTAACGGCTGTCTTGGTTATTTTTTTCAATTTTTTAATTTCTCCAAAACCACTGAACCAATTTCAGTCAAATTTGGGTGGATGCATCTGTAGGGAAAGGGAATTAAGATTTGTTCAAATAGTAGACTCTGCCTCCAGGAGGCACCACTAGGGGGCCAAAATTGGTAAAATTTAATCAGATTTAAAGGCATAGGATGTAAGAGTTTTGTGTCAAAATTTGGAATATGAAAAGTGCAGATGCTGTGATTCAATAGATATGATGTTAAAATGTACTATTGCCCCGTTTCCGATTCTAAATATCTTAATTAACAAAATATAGTTGATTTTTTTGGGTCGTCTGTTAACATCGGGCTCATTAATTATACATGTAAATTTTACCTGAGGTTCACCGGGAATCATGCGCAATTACCATTATGTATTTGAAAGACAGAAGAAAGTAACTTTGACACATGAATAAACTCATAATACACACAACCTCCTTCTTTGCGTTCATGCGTACATTTTGTAGAAAAATAACTTACTTTAGCTTGTTTGTCAATAAATTAACAAGTTTGAAGTTGTCGTAAATGGGCATTTGTTTTTGCAATATGCCATAAAACAATGTAAGTAACATAATAAAGCATATATATTGAAATACCTAAAATTGACAAAGCTAGGCGACCCAATTTACGCCAATCGCAGTCTGATTTTGACCAGACATCTTGCGTCCTATGTCTTTAAAAAATAAAATAAAATAAAAGACAGATTATATATTGAATAACTCTTGCGTATGTACACTGGAGTCTCTTTACAACAGCCATGTTTGTCATGGAGTTTGTTGTCATTGTAAAGAATTTGCTGCTGTAATGTATGCAAATTATAGTAATATTGTAGATTTGTTTAAAATCTCTTGTCATTGTAATGACTTTGCTGTTATAATGAGTAACATTGGGGCATAGAGAGCCAAGTTTGTTCAGTGCATAACCCTGAGATAAAAAATAGGTCACATGTTGAAAGGTCGACATTTTAGCAAATATGTTGACCATTCACATTCAAAATCATTGGGAAAATTTCAACCAAACCTGGAAGAAGGAATACCTGGGTGAAGAGGATTCAGATTTATTCTTGTTTTGGGGCTCAGTGTCCAGGGTGCGCTTTTTGAATTTTAAATCTTTGGATTAACTAGATGGCCTAGAGCTTAATGATTATTTATATTCTTATCTGGGGCATGGAGAACCAAGTTTGTTTAACATGTAACCCTGGGATAAAAAAAAGTTTATGCATGTTTGGGTCAAAGTTCAACACTATCAGTAAACGGAACATATGTTAACTTTTACATTTTAGACTTCTCCAAAACTACTTGCCCATCTTCAGACAAACTGTTTGGTGAGCCTCCCTGGGGATTGGGGATTCAAATTTGTTTAAATAATAGAGTGCAACCTGGAGGGGCATAAACTATGGGCCAAAACAGGGAAATTTGATAAATTTGTTTTAAAATCTTTTAATTAATAACATACCAAAAATTCAATTATAGGCCTGTTTAAACCAGATAGACATTAAGGTCCATTGGCCTCTATTACTTTTGTTTCCCGTTCCACTTCTCTTCCAGTCCTATCTTTTGGTTTTTCTCCTTTGGTCTTTTGTCACATTATCGGTGAAAGATTCTCGACGTGACGTTAAGCCTGAATTAAACAAAGAAACAAACCATTGGCCTCTTGGTTAATGATAGTTATAAATATAAAAAATATGGTGTTAAATAATACAGTAATTATCCAATTTAAGTTGGCTTGCACCAGAAAAATGACATAATACTGCACATTGACAGAACAGCAAGCCTGCTTCCATGCATTTTAACATGTTTAACCGCATTGTAAGGATATGAAAACTGACATTAATTTCTAACATTTGACTGTTGATGATTATAAAACTGCAGTTGCCAAGAGTGAATGCCCCTATTCATACAGATTTTTATTCCCTTTTTTACGGCCATTTATAATCAAAATGTGTTTGTGATGGCTGAATTACAAAAGAGAAATTTTAAAGATTCCATTATTTCATTTATGAGACTGCATTAAATGATGATTTCATACTAAATTTACCATTTGATTGTCTTTCTTATGCTGCAGTAATACATTGCTTGTGGTGCATTATGGGAAATGTAATCCCTTCCAAGATGACATAAAATTTAATGCATCTAAAAGATGACATCAGTCTTTGATAGAAATGAGTTCATTGATTTAATGTCCTGTCTTTTTGACAATTTGTGTTTCGCTTTCTCTAATAGAGATATAACTTAATATATACATTAAAATTATGAAGATTTTATACTGTTATTTATGGACAATAACTGCAAGGATTTTTTTAAGTAATTAAATTTAGGAAAATTAAAGTCAACATTGTTTGCTATTTATTTGTCAGCAAAATGTGTTGGCAGCATACTTAATGGACTATAATTGCCATATATATAGCAGATTATTTCACTTAGATATGGTAGCTTTTCAGTAGATTTTCTATTTGTGACTAGTAAGTTATCTCCCTTTTATTTTATTTTACAATTCAATACTCAGAACATATATTTACATGGATAATAATTTTATTTGGACAAATTTTTGAGAATAACTAATCACCACAAGTAGTAATTATATTAGTTGTTTTATTTCTCAAATATTGTTTTTAACTTATTTGTCATAGTCTTGGTGAATATATCAATAGAATTACAAAAATGTTAGCAATTTTGATAAAGAATAAAATTTCACCTTTGAATGAAGAAATCAATTGTTCCCTTGTTAAAATATTTAAAACATTTGAAAAGTCCAAATATTTTTAAGCAAAATCTGTTGATAATTATATTCAGCTAACAGTTCATTAATACAGTTTAATTTTGATGTGATTGCTGTTTTTGGATAACTGAGGACCAACTACAAATCATATTATAAGAAATGGTATTAATTGCCCATTTGAATATGAATGTTTCTATTTTCAGGATTTTGTGACCATAGGAATTTTTACAGCAACTTAGAGTAAAAGATGAAAAGGTAGAGGTAAGTTTATTTTTATTAAGTTATTTCCCCACAATGGCTATTAACAACTGGCTAAGTGGCCTGAGAAACTCGGGCTATCATGTAAATGATGTCACGGTAGAGAATAGACTTTGCGATGTTATCATTTGACGATGTTTGTGTCCAGAGACTTTTGAAGTGCTGCGGCCGGACTAATAAAGGATGTCATCTGATTGATACTGTTTTCATTATTCTTGAATAACTATGATATAAACGACCGAAGCTACCGACACCTGCCGTTATTTGAAAGAAAATTCAAAGGTACGCCACCACTATGGTGGACACTGCCTTACGCATTGATTGGCTAACAAATCATTCATGTTTAAATGCAATATTGAGTTTGTTATACACAACTGCGGCCCTTGATCTCTCGGTCCAGGTGAAAAGTAACCCATAGCCAGGGGGCACGTCAAAAGAAGCGGGCCAGTTATTCCAATTGTATTGGTCAGTGAAGGTACATTTTTCCCATCCTTGCCTGAAAGATGAGCTCATTACGATCGTGTTTGCTTGTGTAAGGATTAGCATATAACTCCATGCTACTTGATAGCAGGCCATTGTATGGCACACAAAAGATTGGCCTGAAGTTCAATTGATGGTTGGGCAACACTTAAAAATTCTTGACATGATGTGATGGGGCAGTCAGGGCTGACACTTCACTTGTAATCACCACAGAGTTTTCCCAGTTTAAATTGGTTGTTAAAAAATTGCAGAAGATTACTATCAATATAAATTTCAGCTTTGTAAAGTTTTGACCTATTTTTTAAATGAATTCTTCTGTTCTTTAATTAAGGTCTGCTCCATGTCAGGTGAATAGGGGTGAAATTGTTGATAACAATTTCTTTTGATATTGATAGAGCAGCTAAATTTAATTAGTTGTGATCATGAAAGATTCTGATAATTAAATTTTTTGTCATTTGAGAATAATTAACTTTTGATTTGTGAATAATTGGCCATGAACCTTAAAATGATCAAAATTGAATCCAAGCATATTTCCCTGGTGATGCTCTGAAACATTTAAAAAGTTAACATGGTTCCATTATTTTTTTTTTTTTTTTTTTTTAAATTTAATTGGATATGTGGAAAGGAGACATAGTTCTTTTAATTGCTAGAAAGAATAAAAAATTAAATCAATATAAAAGTTAAATTCAAATAGATTTGTTAGATATCTATACATGGCACTTCCAACAAAAATAGTGCAAAAACCATGTCAAAGATGAACATTTAATGTAATCTTAATTAGTAATTGACTTTTGCAGCTGTTATTCAATTTACATATATTTCTGCCTACCAGCGCAATGGACCAGTGGTTAGGACGCTTGCTTCTTTCTGGTAGACTGTTGCTAGAATCCATGGTCGTGGGATCGAATTCCAGTCGGGTCAAATCCTAACACTTTAAAATTAGGCAATCTTTTCACTTCCTGCTAAGCGCCCAGCATCACTGGGTAAGAGGACTGGTTGGCTCGATGTCAGTAAAATGTGACCGAGTGAAGTATCATGTCAATGTGTCTGCAGTGTGATATTTCAGTGAGGCAGCACTTAAAGTTTCCATAAGTGTGCACTGTCGCTAGCAGAAAATGTCACGATATGACCTATACACGACTTAAAGGGAAGCTAAATCCGAAAAAAACAAACAAACAATATATATCTGCCAACATATTAAAGTTTAAACTTGATATATTTTACAACAATGAAATACGAGTTATGATGACTCGCGTTGCAGCTCATGCATGACACAGGATCATTGTTGTACCAATACTGTCAGATACTTTAAATAAGATCAGCTTCTTTAAGCATGTGAGAAATATAAGTGTAGGATCTGTAGTGATTAATGCATTATGAATCTACCTAAACCTGAAGAATGTTCATAGGGGATTCAGCTTCTGTTATTTCTGTTTTCTTCCCAATCAAATTGTTTTTTATTTGAGAGATTTCAATAATAAATAAAAAAAGAACTACTGTTATTTAATTTGGACTTAAGTCATTGTTGTAATTTGAATATTTAGTTTTACTTGAGACAACCCTTTTGTTTTCACATCATTGTGTTTCAAAAGACTGTCCACATGTGCAAACACATACGTCATTTGTTTTTCCAACTGCATTACATTTAATGAAGACAATTTTAAAGTTTATATGACTCAGTTCTTGTAAAGACATATTACGTTGTTGAAATGTTCAGCTAGACATTTAGCGAAATTCAATTGTCTCACTCTGTGGTATATTTTGTCTGAACAAAATCTAATTAAAAGCCGTTGTATTCTTGCGCACATAAGTATAAATTTCTCTTTATATCTCTGAATACAACTTTACACACATTTAGACTGCTATTTATTGCAAAAGTCTCTTTCAATCTCTCTCCAAATGTGTGAATTAAGACTTCCATATTGCCCTTTGTTCAATTTGACTTTCATGATACAGGCAGCATTTTTGTATTCAGGCACTATTTCTCTCTCTTGTTTTTAGGTAGAAGAGCTGGTTATATGAGTATACTTACCAACTTTTCAAAACGTAAGGGGAGAAAATGTGCAGCAAAAAATTGTTGATTGTCTTTAATACATATACACAATGCACTTTTAATATGACAAAATAATAGTGTAAACTGTCTCATTAAAGCAGTTCTATGTAATACAATTTTAATTCTACAGCAAGTTTTTGGAATACTACTGATGTCAAAAGTCAGGAGAGAGAGAGAGAGAGAGAGAGAGAGAGAGAGAGAGAGAGAGAGATCAGTGTTGATGCCAGTTTTAGTTTCAACTTTCATATTGAGTATTGATGCCAGTTTTAGTTTCAACTTTCATATTCAGTATTGATGCCAGTTTTAGTTTCAACTTTCATATTCAGTATTGGTGCCAGTTTTAGTTTCAACTTTCATATTCAGTATTGATGCCAGTTTTAACTTTTAACTTGGATCATAAATTGATAAGTATTCAATAAAGTGGATCTTAAGTATGGTTTTGTAACATGTGGATTGGAAACATGTATAAAGCTCTTAGCACATAATTCAGAACAGTAGATGAGATTGACTATAATTAAGGACTGAGATGAACTTCTGGACAAACCATAACTGTCAAGGGATCAAATATTTCAAATTGTTCAAAAATTTATAGTTACAATTGCCTAATCTTTATAGTCCTATTAATTAGCAGGTTATATTCTAACATCTGGATGGACAGTACATTTAAAGAATGTGTGCTGGATTGAAAGTTGGACAATAGAAACGTCCCGTGGAATGCTAGGAAGAACGGGGATCTCTTCATCCAATACAAATATTTTAGGTAGTCAAAATTTGACACGTAAAGTTACCTAAGCATCAAAGTCAAATTAATCTAGTGCTTTGCATTATCTCGTCTTCTCATTACACTCCAAGTTAAGGTCATTCCAAGTTCACGGTTCTGTCTGTGAATTCATTCTACCTGGAAACTTGGACTGATATGTTATTTTTAGTTACGGATTACATATAGGATACCACTGTTTGCAAATAAAATAGCAGATAATTACAGTATAGGCCCATCGTCTAGCCATCACTGGCTTTATTGACTTGTCACAGTCCGTGTAACGCGGTATTCATACCTGGTCACCAGTCTGGCTATTTAGTGTCTGTATGTATTCTAATTCTTAATGTACATGTATATTTGGTGTTAATAATAGCATTTCAGGTAATTGTAGGTAGCTCGGATTTTAAATTTGTGATGGGCATGTTGATTTGTAAACTCCATGTTTTTTAAATGAAAGGGATGTCTCAGTGTCCTATTGGACGTTAATTACATGTTGAATGTTTCGGACTTAATAAAAAATGAAGAACCTTTTCCGTTACATCCCCTTTTTTTGACCTCCCAGAGGGATCTAGAGGATTATGTTTTTTGATAATTAAAATTAAAGAGTTAAATGGAATGATTGATTGGTGTGGAATGAATATATGGGGTTAAATGGTGATGTCGATGACTTCACTCCAGTTTTTAGTTTTAATGTTACATCTACAAACAGTTTCTTTTCTTATAATTTGAATGAATCCCGGGATTCTGATTTGAATTTGAATTGTACAGAGTATAGAATTTAGGCACTTGTCAACTTTTGAACTTTTTAAAAAGTTCACATTTATTACAATTTCTTGATCTCTTTTCTTTCACTGAAGTAACCCTTTGTTAATGTTTCACTAGCTGTTGGGGTGATTTCATCAATTCTGTTTTTAATTGTCCAGCACATGTAGTTTTATCACCTTTTCTCCATGTTCGGTCTTCTTTTGTATTTATTTTCACCTGCATGTACGAAAATGTAAATTCTTATTGGTTTAAATACAAATGGAACATTTTAATGTTTTATTCTTTCTGTATTGGGATATCGATTTTAAAGAATACATTTCTTTGTTACTCAAATTTTGAGTTTTAAAATAAATAGATTTTAATTGAATTACAGTTGTTGATTGTATAGCAAAATCAGTAACACACTATGATGAGTTGGAGCTCATCTATTTACAATTACCACATTTAACCTTATTCATACTTGCCAACATTTTAAAATTTTGATGGGGGAGAAAACGCGTAGCAAAATCTTAAAATGTCTTTAATACCTATATACAATGCCCTATATGACAAAGAAGTAGTGTGAACTGCCTCATTTAAGCAGTTCTGTGCAATACACCAAGTTAAAGCAAGTTGATAAGAGCAAGGTTTAGGAATTATACTGATGTCAAAAGTAAAATCAAAGTACTCAAAGAATTGATGGCCGAGGTCAGGAACTTTTAATACTAATACATATTTAGTATTAAAAGTTCCTGCCGAGGTTCAAGAAACTTGTGTTAGTACTGGCTATTATTTTTTAAAACATATTTCATATTAGGAGGTTCGAGTTGGTGTTTAATGAAAACATTATTTTCATAGTCTGTATTATGAACCTGAAGCAATGGCAATTCACAAATAAAATG
>JAUMGZ010187478.1:0-65851 GCA_032359645.1 Pododesmus macrochisma
TGTCATCCTTAGGGGAAGGGGGTTCAGATTTGTTCAAATGATGGGGCTCAGTACCCAGGGAGGGTCACTTGGGGGCCCAAATGGGGAAAACTTGATAAAAAATTTAAAAATCTTCATATGAATAAGAAGGCCTATTGCTTAATGCATTGGTTTGTAGTAATTAACTTAAGGTCATGGAGAACCAAGTTTATTCAAGGCATGTCCCTGGGGTCAAAAGTATTCCAATGCCAAAAATTTACTTATATATATATATATATATACATGTAGGCCTATTTCAACCACATGAAAGTTAAAACCAAATGGACTTCTTGTTCTGTATGCAATAGTGTAAAGAAATCTTCATAGAAATAAACAATGTCATACAGTTTAAATAATTACACGTGATGTGTCACAAATTGACTTAAAACTAAGATTACTATTAACGTGTTGCAAATGTTCTGTGCAAGGTTTGGTAGGGAGCAGATGTTTCTATTGAGTTAATGTAATAGAAGCCAAATGACTGAAAATTCTAAAGCCTTAATTCTTTGATATTATTTTCTGGTTTTCACCTATCAAATTCCTATTTTGATATTAAAAACAAGATTGAAAGAAATGCTTCGTTGATAGATTGATACTCAGAGTATGTAATTATACAGTATTATGTTAGGCCCTGATGGATGTACAGACTGTACGCTTAAGCTAAAGCCCCTACATTTATGTCGTAATTTTCCGCTTTAATTAACTTAAAATCTTAAAAATACAGTTGTATGGGTTGCATTACTTTGTATTCGGAACACAATAATACCAGTGAAATTCGAGTAAAAACCTTAGAGTCGTAATATTTCCATTGAAGGGGATTATTATGTCGTTTTCTCTGTTTATTAAATATATTTGAGTAATTTGAGATTCTTCTTTAATGTTCCAATATTATAATATCTGCGGATTTGTTCCTGAGGATTCATTTCTAAGGATTTAATGATTTTTCATTTCTCCGACATTCTTCTTTGTCATTGCATGTAGACCTGCAGATTTATGGTTTAATATGAAGGATGATGTTTGTTTGTTCTGCATGCAGACTTTAACAAATTTTATACACAGAGGAATTGTGAAGAATGTTTTGTGATACAAGTCACTTGAAAGAGAAAAACAAAAAGTGATAACAGACTAATACTGAATTGCTCCTTTCTCTGTTTGTCTTTACCTCACCCGGGATATTTTTGAAGGATATGATACACCCCTTGCAACCTTCTTACTCCTCTTTTATCTGTTAACCACTCTTTTCCTTGTCTGAACCTTGTGTTTCTTTGGCATGATGTTCCAGTGAGGCAGCACATTAACAATCTATGTCTCACTCTGTTCACACTGTTCCTAGTATATTTTGTACATGCCCCAGTACAAAGTGCATTGTGTTAAATCAGAAGTACAAAGCCAATATATTTAAACAAGCATTAAATATTATGACACTTTTAAAACCAAGGTACTGAGCAGACTAAATGCTTACAATGTATGCTTGCTCTGACATAATGAGAGTTTAATAAAAAAACAATAACAAAAACAATCAATATTGCTTGGATAGATTTGGTAAAAGCAATAAATTTGCATGGATAGATTTGGTAGAAGTGTCCTTGTCAAAATTTGTATATTTTCATTGTGGACTTTTGGAGTAGGTTCTCTTTGTGCAGTAAGGTGGCACCTGGATAAATGACAGTGTTCCTGACTTGTCAGTAAGTGTTCCTGACTTAAAATTGTCAGTAAGTGTTCCTGACTTGTCAGTAAGTGTTCCTGACTTGTCAGTAAGTGTTCCAGACTTGTCAGTAAGTGTTCCGTACTTGTCTGTATCAAATCCAAATCCTGCTCAGATTTGCTGTAAGAGTGACAGGTTTGCATCTCTTTGTTTTAATTTCATTTACATTGCTCATTGTAGTATCTACAAGTAGACAATAAATTATGTTCATTTTGATAGATGTGAATTTCAAAATCATGTAAATTATACATTTCTTCCACTTGTGTCAGCTAACATTTAGACTTTTCTTTCTGAACTTCTATTCAAAAGTAGATATTTGTTCCCAGGACAGAAACAAGTCTCACTTTCATGGTAATTTTTAACATGTTTATGTATAGAAAGGAAGGTAAAGGTGTTGAACATCTAACATATATGTGCTAATGGTTGTTATTGTGATTGTTATGTTGTAGAGATGACAAGTTACTGACAGTTATAAGGCTGGTCTTATCCATCATTACATCAGCATAGTGTGACCACCTACCTGGACATCAGCCCACTGTTCTCTAATTATGTACCTGGACATCAGATATCTGTTTACAGTAGTCCAGTGTTGTGACTAGATCTACCTGTTGTATGTAGCTGTGAAATTAGTTGTTTGTATATTGTGTTTTTCACATTCTGTGTTGGAGAAAACAATGCTTTTATTTCAGTAAAACAATTTTTTGGTTGATGAAATTATATAAAGCAAAAACCTTTATTGAAGAGCCTAAATTTGTTTGTTTGTTTCATCGGGGTTTGATGTATGTACCTTCAACACATGTATATATAGGTCATATCGAGACAGTGTCTGCTTGTTACAGTGTGCACTTTTTCACTAAAACATCATGCCACATGACATGATACTTCAATCAGTTACATTATCCTGACACCCAGCCAACCAGTCCTCCTCCTAGACAGTAATGCTGAGCACTTAGTAGGAAGTGAGAGATTATCTAATTTTAACTTCTAAGGTTTGACGCGACAGGGAACCAAACTTGTTCCTATCAGACCAAAAAGAGCCTAAAGGTCAACATAATGGAGAGATATTCTCTGTGTGTTAACTTTAGGATTTGCTGATTTCTATAAAATGTTTTAAAGTTTCATCAAATTTTTAAATGGTGAAAATAAATGATTCAATAATAGCATATATAATGAGGAATCAATGCTTATAAACAGAAAATAATTAATACTCATAATCAAGTTTGTTGAAGGACATGACCCTGGAATGAAAAGTCAATTACAGTTTGCTCAACTCAACTGCTATATCACACGTACATTATATTAACTTTCAACTT
This sequence comes from Pododesmus macrochisma, assembly GCA_032359645.1. Taxonomy (NCBI): domain Eukaryota; kingdom Metazoa; phylum Mollusca; class Bivalvia; order Pectinida; family Anomiidae; genus Pododesmus; species Pododesmus macrochisma. The sequence continues at coordinate 3,037 of JAUMGZ010187478.1, forward strand.
CTAAAATTATTTTACCAACTCAGTACCTTGGAAGACAATATACTTGAGCGAGGTCTCAGTACAGAGGAAGACAAAATACTTGAGCGAGGCAGATTTAGATAATGACTTGATTAAGGGTTTGGCCCTAATTAAATTTGTAGTTATTTGATTTGTTTCCTGTATATTTGTTATTTTCATATGTGTGTATTCATTATATAATATTCCTTTTAAAAACTATTGTGTGAATATAAGTATTTATATCTAAATAAATTTTATCTTGCAAGTGATCTGCCTCAAGATTTTGGTTTTAGCCATATTTAACTTTTAAAAAATAAAGTGTTGCCACTTATGTTGAAAGTTTTAGAAAGCATAAGTTGGTAATTGATAAAAACAAAGACAAGGAAGTCTTCACTTAGAACAGTTACATGCCTTATAAGTTTTGCATGATCCAAAACTAGTATTCTTCTTTATTCTCCAGAGTTGACCTTCATTGAAATAATTATGTTGTTTTAGCATACATGATGCTTTTTACCACACCGTCTGTGAATTCATAATTGAAAGGTGTCACAAATTTAGCATACATAATGAGTAATTTCAATTTTAATTTATTAATTATGCAGAAAATTTTTATTGGCTGTCAGGAAGGATTTGTTGATATTCACATGTGGCTGTTTAAACATGAGGAACATAAGTTTTTAAATTGCTTGATGTCCTTTAAAATGTGTATATATTCTATTGTCTTTCTTTAATTGTTTAGTACATAATTAATTTTACTGGCTCAGAGGTAGAGAATTTGCCTCGTGATCTTGAAGGAACTAGTTCGATCCCAGGCCGGGGAAGTGTCAAACATAAGACTTTAAAATTAGGTACCGGTAATCTTCTCGCTCCCTGCTAAATGCACAGCATTGCTGGGAAGGAAAGGACTGGTTGGCTCGGTGTCATTATCATGTGACCGAGTGAGTATCATGTCAATGTGTCTGTGGCATGATATTTCAGTGAGACAGCAATATAAAGTCGCCATAAGTGCGCATTGTCACAAGCAGACACCATATCGATATGACCTTACACATGAGTTGAGGGGACATTAAACCCCAATGAAATAAACAAACAAACATGCTTTATTTCAATATATTCAATTCAGTCCTAAATATTCAGACTCACTAGGTTAACATTCCTTTACTTCTATATGAAAATGAGTTTTAAAAAATATGGAAACTAAAAATACTTTCAATGGAAGCTATTTAAATCGATAAAATTTTAAATGAGGCATTTCTAGAATGAATCAATAAAACTCTAAGTAAGTGTAGTCTGTGTTCCTCAATGATAATATCTGAATAATTATAACTCTTCACATGCCATGGCTTAAAAGCTGTGAGAAATAAAGACATTTATCAACAAAACGCTTAAATTCACGACTCCAATGTAGTCATGGCCGATCAAGTTCTATTTGTAATGTTAAGAAAAGCAATCATTTGGTTGTGAAATAAAGTGATAGAATAGTTGTGCTTCAGTGACACCTTGTGTTTGTAGGTAGAATGTATGTCACCATGTCTGGGATTTTGATTTAAAATGATAAAACGATTGAGTGTTAACTTTTTACTTGGTTATAGGGAGTTTTAGGGAAAAACATTAGATTTTAATTTAATGCTACATGTATTCATTAATTGGGCAATGCGTTAAAATATATATCTTACATATGGTGGGAAACAAATTTACGAATTTTTCATTAAAAATAGATCTAGATCTACATTTATTTTCAATTTTAAAATATTAACTGCTTATATATATCTATGTAATTAACTTTAATATTAACAGATTTAAACTCTCATAGACACTAGTTGCAGTTTAAAGCTTCCGATGCCTTAGATTTCTTTCATGTTTATACATAAACATGCAAAGTTGGTTTTAGCTGTGTGTCATAGATAATATGACATACAATAATTTTATTGAACAAAATGGATTGACTCTTTTAAGTGTGTTGACTTGATTAACTTACTTTTATTTACTATTATTTAAATTAACTTCAGATTTTATACAAGTTATATAGTCAAGCACCTGAGATTTAAGATTTCTAAAATTTACATATTTTTAAATATTTACCGTGTTACTGAATAATAAAACTATTTTATATTTAACAAAGAGCAAATTTCACTGGAGTCTTAGATATTCGGTGTATTTACTAACAAACCTTAACAATTAGATTTTACATATGTAAGTTATAGTCAAGCACTTAATATTTCAGATTTGTTAATACTGTATAAATAATTGAAAATAACATTATTTTATTTTTAACAAAGACATACTTGCTAACTTTTTGAAATTTTTATGGGGGAGAAAATGCTTAGCAAACTCTTAAAATGTCTTTTATATCTGTATACAATACCCTTTATAACAAAAAGTAGTGTAAACTGCCTCATTTAAGTAGTTCTGTCTAATACACTAAGTTAGAGCAAGTTGATAAGCATGGTTTAGGAATTATACTTATGTCAAAAGTGAAAATTGTTTGTGAAAAATAGGGAGAATCCCTCCTAAATAGGGAGAGTTGGCAATTATGCATAGAGCATATTTTACTTGACTCTTAAATATATGTGTATTGATTTAACATTTACATCTGTATTATTACCTATACTGATGTAAGTATGTATGTAAGGTGTAATAGATTTGATATTCTGTGTATCAGTAGGTAAATCCTTGAGGCCTGCCTATCACAGGGACTGACAGCCCTGCTATGGCTGTAGTGTTCTGTTGACACCGACTGTTACCGCCTTCCTTCCCCAGCGTGAGAATGGATTGACCCATTCTCAATAATGAGGTGTACACATAGCCTGGCATTGTTACTACTACAGGAGCTGTAGATGGATGGGTCTATACGGATTACAGCTGTATAGTGTGTATATACATTAAAACTTTGATATGGATGGTATTTAGCTGTTGTAGAGATGCTCCATTTAATACTGACCATGTTTATATTGTCATGTACAGCAAAGGATTAAAATTTGTTCTTATCGCACTCGGAGCAAGGATAAATTAGAGAGTATTGGTTCTGTTCGATTTAGAGTTGATGTGAATGTTTTGGATGCTGAATGCTGATGAAGTTGGTATGGTAACTGTGTTCTCTAAGTGATTCTGTAAATGCCTGGAGTATGGAAATTTTACCATCACAGACCACAAAAGTCAAAATGAGGGATTCTACTTTTACGGTGTTTAATTGTAAAAACAAGATATTGTTTATTTGGATAATCTTTTCTAACATTTTATATGGAACTAAAGCCCTGGATCTATGTAAGTACCATTGGCATGCAACCTCTCTCTCTCTATAGCTCAGCACTGTATTATTGGTAAAATTCCTGCGAGTATGTGACAAAATTCACAGAATAGTGATGCTGTAGTGTAATGCCAGGCAAGGTAGATGGTGATAATGAAGATACTTCTGTTAGATCTTGCACATATTATCTCTTCTGTCCACGATAATGGTATAGACTAGAATAAATAGTCCCATCCAAAAACATTTTAATTTGTGTTTCAATTAAGTTTTATGAAATTCAGCACCCATATTTTGTTTCCTTTCTACATTATAATATTTACACATAAGAAAAGTGGGACAACAATCTCAATGTAACAGAAATAGATATAGAGGTTTTCCAGAGATTTACTTTCAGTTTTCACTCAATAATTGATATTGATGAAATATAAGTGAATTAGTGCACACAATTCACTGTTAAATTGAGTTATTTATATACATAAATACCATAGGTTTATATCAATCTGTGCTTAATTGATTTATAATAAAAAGTGTGTCGTAAATAATATCTGTCTCCGTTACACATTCAAACATTGACAATATAACAGTAGGTTATTCTAACAGAGTAATCTGATGCTGAGGCAGTTCAGGTATCTTGTATATTATACATGGCCAGGTACATCCTAGTACAATATACCTGGCCAGGTATTAAAAGTCTAAATATTAAAGCATACTTTGTTAATATAACAGTATATAAATACTCTACTCTCTGGTTACGGGGTATCAAATGGACTTTTAGGTTATTCAAAGTTCAGCTGGCTAGATTTTGTTCTGAAATATAACTTTTAAATTAAATCTTCAGTAAATTTATCAAGGATGATCATATAATTTATGTGTTCATAATTTGTTTTATAATAAATTTTACTTAATGAGATACAGCTTAAATCAGTTGATCAATTTTGAATGAAATTTTAAATATGGTACGTAAATCAAAAAGCAAAATAACTGAATTTCTGTATAGATTTAACTAACACTATAAATGAAGAAATGTAACAAAGAGATAAATTGTAAAGAAACAAAGGCCATTTTGTAATAAAGAACTAAGAAAGAAAGCGTTTTTTGTAAGAAAGATGAAAAAAGATAATGAGTCACTTCATTCATGTAAAATACCACAGTCATAATACAGTACAATAATCCAGATAACTTTAATTCACCACAATTGTACAAACAAACAAACATGAGTCATGTGAAGAGGTTGATAATTTCCGTTAAAAGTTGTAAAATAAAAGATTCAATGTATGGACGGACACGCTGGTGACACAGTCATATATATATATGGCGAGCATGGCTGTGTAGTGACTGTGAATATTTTAACAAAGTACTCTGCCAACTTGATCTTTATAAACAAATATTTTCTTTGATTACACAAGGTTTAGGAAATATTTACATTGGGCCTGCTGTAGATTGGGTTTGTCCTTGCCTGACCACAACACAAAAGCACTGCATGACCACTTGAGTGTCCAGCTTTACTCTGTAATAGCATACACAGCTGTTTATTTAGTTTTAGTTTGTCCTTACATTTGAACACCAGGTAATACCGACAACTGTCTTCTTTTATATATCTCCTGAAAAACTGATTTAATCTCGACCAAAACATCTTTGTCAGTTCTTGACCATGGCCTCATCTGACCAACCACATTCCATACCGACAACTGTATCTTTTATATCTCTTTTGAAAAACTGATATATGCTGGACCAAAACATCTTTGTCCTATCTTGACCATGGCCTAATCTGACCAACAACATTCCCCATATATCAGAAATATGCTACATCATATCTGATCAAGATCGAGCCAATGTTGGTTGACCACAATTCACTTCAATACACTTGTCCTTCAACTGCCCACCAGTTCCTTACCACACAAAAACTGTATCAATTACAACATTTTACACGTTTCAATTTTCTAGTGGTAATTATAATTGTCGTTTGTAATAGATTTCCTGTATTGGTTCAACCCATATAATAGGAAAGCTAGACTTTTATTCATTCACAAAATGAGAAACCGGCAAAGCACAGGCTTGGTCAATTATAAAGTTTTGTAAAAACCTGTTGGATATATATGTGATTTTATTTACTTAATCCAGTGGGGCATGCATGGGTTGTACATATCTACAATGAATGTTCATTTTCTACTTTATTTGTGCGACTGATTTACGGCGTTTAAACATTTACGTACAAAACAAGAAGTTAATTACATTTACTCTCACAATAATATTTACCTAACTCCTGTTATAAGAAGGTCAGGATATCAGATCATTTATCAATGTGCTGACACAACACGTTCCAATGAATACCAAAACTTGATCAAGACTTTGTTCCTTAAAATGGCTGCATAATTCACTTGTTCCTATATTTACATTATCATACCTAAAAATTCTTATGTGAAGTAATTAGTTTACTTTTATATATCACTATCATACACTTATGTATATATAATAACTACTTCAGGTGTCATACCGGTCATAATTACACTAAATACAGTCAGGTAGTTTTATTGGAAATTCAGCTTCGAATTTCGATGGCTTCTGTTGACATTTTAAATCGGATTAAAATTCAGACGTCGACTGACACGGGTGCCGTTATTTCTGTGACATCAGGGTTCTTTTCAAATTTGAAATTCTTGTCTTCATGTGCTGACATTTCCAATCCTGATTGATTTTCAAATGTACTGTACAGTAGGTACCTGCTACGTTCTCTTTGTGAGAAACTTTGTTGTTAAAAAATTGTGTAAGGGAAAAATTATTTTTTAGGTACATATTGCTAAAGAGCATCAGTCTCTATTATATTGATTCATTGCATGTTTTATACATATAGGAAAAGATTCTTTAAGAGAAATGAAACGAAAAATTGTTGGTGCCATTTTTACACAATACTGGTACAGGTATATATATATTTGGGATAATTTCTTACAAATATGCCATTTCTTGCCTGTTTGCTTAATTAAAATCACTTTAGCCTTACAGTGTGTTAATTGAAATCAAATATATATCTACCAATTCACCATATTCCATTAACAATAAAGTATGACTAATTCTAAACAATTATCACCAATGATCATTTCATAAATTTAAAATAATTAAGATTTAATCAAACAGTCTTGGAAATATAAATTAATTTAAAGTATTTAGGTTGTCAGCATAAATCAACCAATAGATATTAAAATAACATTATACTTATAATGCTGTGATATATGAATACACAAGATAATGTCCGCACAATAGATGATGGATGGCCTGTGTTAAACTAATCTACACGTTTTTTCGACTTGATGAATGGTCTAAATGTTTTTATTATAAACACTCGGGGGTTTCTGCAATAGTTGGTAACATTTCTTCAAGCGTATGTAAAGTTGAGCATTAAAACTCACAGTCTTTACGATAAATAAATAAAACTCTATTATTATTAATGACAATGTAACTTCCAGCTCTTGTTGTTGTTGCTGCAGATAACCAAACTGGTTTTTTTCCTAGATTCTTGTACATGTACCTTATTAAGAGAAAATTAAGACGATAACAATATCTTTAGAAGAAGAAGCAATTTTGGGTGTCTGGTATCATACTAAGGCTGAGAAGGAAGACAAAGGAAATTTCTTCAACATGTTTCATATGTAATTTTATCTCGGCCATAAAAATGTTTTTATCTGTTGTAGTAATTACACAGAGAAGACATTGACTTTTTGTGATATTTATGTGTGAAGATGTAGACATATTGTATGATATGCTGTTGCTATGGTCGTACAGTTTGTCTCCAGGCCGACATGTAACTCTTCTGTATCTCTGTGAAGACTTCACCAATCATATGAGATCCCACCACATGATATGACTAATATTAACAAACACGGGTGTTGTCTTTCTCAGCTCATTGGGGACTTTACATTATTTAGGACCTGAACGACTATAAAAAGATTTCTCTTTGTTTTCTTGTGTACAGTTGTTACTGTAGCGAGGGATATTTTAAGTTCCCTAGGGTGTCGATTCCCATTATGCATACCTCAATTCCATTATTGTGAATTTTATGACCCAAAAATGGTCACTGATATTTCCGTTTTTATTTGTGTTAATCAATGAATCCTTCAATTTTCTACAATACAAATAGATCAAATGAAAGGAGTCTTTGCATCAGTAATTAGATAACGTTTGCGCTTTAAAGTGACCTGGAGATTTTTTGTCACTCCACGAGGGTTCCAGGCGGGATTTTTGTCAACACAATTTTAACTGGCGTATACCCTTGGGGCTGCGTCATAAAGTTCCCGTTCCTTTGTACTTACATACAATAGAAATCATCCAGTTCTTGCTATAGACACCTAATACAGTGAAATAAGCCCATTCCTTTTAATACAGATAATTACAGTAGGATCTCTACTGTGGTGTCTTTGTAACACTATGTAATGTCCCACTGTTGACACCATGATGAAATAGGTACATCTTACCCCTGGGCCAGGATCACCTTAAATTAGTCTGGGAGTAAATCAAGGCAGGTTAAATACCTTACAAGCTTTAACAGTAATTTGTAATGTCATTGTCGGGTTAAAAGTTTGTCCAGTGGCATATATATATATATATACAAAGATTAGACATGTTAAAAGGTTGTAAAGTTTTTTTCAACCCTTGTTTTTTGCTCATAGTACATTTTCATTTATGTTCTTTAAATGACTATTAATGTTATTCATAATTAAAAAAAATGAAAAAGTTGAATGAAATGTGAATTATGTGCAAGTTTAAACAAGTAGAAAACTAATTTGTAATATAATGTTTAAAGTTTGTTTCTACTGAGACTTTCTCCGCTATTGTTTACGCATTGTTGTTAAAATGCGAATAGGTGTGTAGATGTTTATCACACGTTCACTGCAATACCTGACAATCTATAGGGTATATTTTCATAGTTTATCGGGGTGGATTAGCGGACATATTCAAGCATTTCTTAACACAGTCTTGTGTTTGTTTATACAAGGCAGACACTGTAGATCCGACTGATAATCGGATACACATAGACTGTAGTCTTGTTTGTTTTCCGAGATTTATTTAATTAAATGCCAGTAATTTGACTATGGGCCATGGTACCTTCCTGTCTGCTTACACCATATAAGTTAATATTTCCACATGCCCCTCCTAACAATATAGAGAGATTTTCACTTGATTAAAATGAATATCGTGTTGTATTGTACATGTAAAATTTTATGGTTGTGTGATAGACACTTCATCAATATAAGGTCGCCATCGAGGATGTACCGAGTAATAAAGTCTAAATTCTTTATTTACTCAGTTAACCTCATCAGGTATTCTATATATATATATCATGCTTGTACATGGTGGTTATTCACAGATTCGGACTTGGATAATATTAATATATTAGACCACTTTATTTTATTTGCGTGGGTTTCTGTATTACAGGTAACATTTAAGTCCTGAAGATCTCTGATCTTAAATCAGTACCAGAATATATAGGATTCTGTATGATCATGCTTTGTTTAGCTTTCTCCTATAGCTTTGTTTCAGTAGCACTCTGAGCCTGTATATATACTCATGCTTTGTTTAGCTTTCTCCTATAGCTTTGTTTCATTAGCATTCTGAGTCTGTATATATACTCATGCTTTGTTTAGCTTTCTCCTATAGCTTTGTTTCAGTAGCATTCTGAGTTTGTGTATATACTGGTGTTTTGTTTAGGTACATGTATCTCCTGTAGTTTTGATTATATCCTCCAGCTTTGTTAAGCTACCCTCCAGCTTCCTCTATATATGCCAGAACATCAGGTGGTTTGTAAGGAGCAGTGGTCAGTGATGTAATGTTGACAAACATCCTCCCCTGTATCTCCTAGTGTTACTCCCACCCTGGGGTGTACTTCCTTTGATGGCTCTGTAGGATACATAACTAGATCAACAGTACTATAAACACTGTTTCATGTCCAGTTATAATGTTTTCATTAGATTAATATCTATGTTACATGAAACTGGACAGTGGGTAATGTCAGGCAACAGGTCTTTGTCCATAGTGGTCAGTAGTAGTGTTGTCAGCATCATGTGTTAGACTGGAGCAGATTTTTTAGACTGGTATGAAAGCAAGCAGGTCCTTCCGGTCCTCTGTCCAGTCAATATCTTTGTATTTAGCTCATATTGGACTGGTCTTCTCAGACCATTGTCCAGTAAAGGTCAAGTTATTTGGCTCATCTTGGACTTGTCTTCTTGGTACACTGTCAAGTAATTATAAAGGTCTATTTCTTTTTCTCTTCTTGGACTGGTTGGTATGCAATGCAAGGAAGAGGCCATATCTAGCTATAGACTGACCATTAGTTACCTGATCAGGTTCTCCATTCACAACACTAGTACAGTAACAAAACAAAATCTGTGTATCTGGTCATCTCTGTATATTATTGCATTATTAATATTGTAAAAGTAATAAATATGATTTAAGCAACCATAAAGGCAGAAATCACCACACAATGAGACTGTATTACATGTATAAGTGAATTATTGACCTGTACTGGTCAAAGGCAATCCGTGTTCCATTCTTATGTCCTTGTATATTTCATTTCACACATTTCTACACACTAACTGTGATAATTCTTTTACTGCAAGTGTACTATTGGAACTTAATTGATTATCTCTTTCAAGAATTTACTGCTGCCAATCGATTGGGTTTCCTTACAATAATTTATAACCTAAATGTATGTTATAAATATATAAAAACATGCACATGCATGGTATAGTATGAGATATTGCCTGTAATGGGTTCTAGATGTAAAACAGAAGCTGTACAGTATCACCTACACTCTGTATCTGTAGGCAATCTTCACACAATTTGTCCATGTGGGAATGCCAAAATTAGGTTACAGCCATGTAGTTTGATTAGAACCCACCAATATATTCTGTTTGAATATACAAAGCTACATATAGCCACTAGAGTAAGAATGAAAATAGAAGATGATTTCATGTTTTTACAGGCCTCCCATACATGTGCTGTACATGTCGTGATAGCAGTAGTATTTGAATTTTTTTTCTCCGTCTATTTTTTGCCTACAGGAAGCTTATATGAATATATGATCTGTGTTTCATTTTACCTCAAGACCCTTGTTGCATATTCAATGAGTGCTTTAAATGGAAAGAGCGTTTTCTTGTTAAATATATGTGTTTTTGATTAAAGTGAATTACTCACAACAGAAAGGGAGTTGCTTTCTGACAATGGTATTTACAGGGTTGTGGCAGAAGACATATATCGTGTAGGCTAAAGTGCAGCAGCTATATTATACACAAGTATTAAGATTCAAAATATTTAAAAAGATAATTGCTTTCTAATGTGAAGAAATTTGATTATATGATATTACAGCCTGCTAAGTACAGCAATGATATTGCAATTCAGTGTTGAGTTGATCCTATCAAGAACAACAGTTCACAGTAATGGAAACAAATTCCAACTCAAATTCACATTAGTGTTTTAATTATAAGCCATTCATTCTGGTAAACATAGACATAGAGTTGTTGGCTCAAATCAGAAATGCGGAAAATTTATTCCATACTCTCGTGCTTTGAAACATTAGGCACCTAACAGATTTCTTCTAAATAGATCAAGTTGAAGACCGTTTGACTGTAAATTGCTTCTTCCACTTTCCAATGTTTCACAATATATAATGTCAGAAGTTGTGACATAAATCGTATTTGCTGTCTTCTGTGGCAATGTTTCTAAATATATTGATATTGAATGTTACAGTAATGCTTATTTGAGATGTTTCTACATTAGCCTCCTATTATAGTCATTTTTCTAAATTTATCGTCGGCATTAATGATTTTTTGCAAGCGAACATTATTGGTTTTAGTCATGGAATCTCCTATGTTTTGCATGATGTTATTTAAACCATTTTATACCGTATCTTTGCTATTATAACTTTGTCTTTGCTTATGTGCAGAACTGATTTTGACATTGTTTATTGCCCGCGCTAGAGCCATCAGTACCAGATCGAGCCAGTAGTAAATAATTTATAGGTTATTGATACGGGGAGACTTCGGCAGTAAATGTAATACGGCAGTGATACACTTCCAATACATTGGTTTTAGCAGTAAATTATTTCTTGCCGTGATAAGCTATTGATGTATTTGTATACGAACTGTGGGAGTATTGCGGGCAGATCATGCTATAGATTTACGCACTCGGACTGCTCAAGTCAGATGTTCCAACAATCGAAAGTGGAAAACGTGGGATTTAGTTGTTATGTTTATTGCCTGGATACTACAAGTGTAGAATAAGCCTTAATCCTATGATAACCCTGACAGCTCTTCAAAGGCTAGGTGTGAGATCAATCTATATCTACATGTATTGTCAATAACTGTATCTTATCAGGCTGTAGCCTGGAATTGCCTATCTCATCAATATCACTGAACGCTGTAATCTCGCCTTGGTCAGTTTATTGAATGAAACATGCTCCCAGATATCAGACAAGATCTATATAGGGATTAAAAACTTCAAACAAATTGAAACTCTCAGAAAATTTGGAGCTTTTGCTTAAGAATGGGTCTTTTACTTAAGATTGGGGGTTAAATTTAAGCCATAGGTCACAGTGCCCTATGGTCAGTTTAAAATATTTGATGTATCATTTTGACATTTTCTGGTGTGTTTAAGACCTTGCTGTGATCCCAGGACTTAAAGACCTGGATTGTGTCAATATTTTCCCAGATAAGCAGGTTACAATACTTAAACATAAAGCTGTGTTACCTATACTTTAGTCCTTTTACCATTTAACAAATTAGTTCTCACACAAAGATGAACACCGAAGCTGTGAAGCGAAGTAAAAAGGGTTAATTGAAAATCAAATGCCTAATTGTTCAACAAAAACTCCATTAAAATAACCAATACACAACAACATTGTGTTTTAAATTCCATTGAAAACTTGACAAAAACACTACGAGATCTGATCTACACAATAAAACACAGTGCAAACTAGAAAACGATAACTACATACACGCCGACTCATAATATAAATGTTAAGTGTACAATTGATTTACACTGTACAAACATTCTGATTGACACAGCATTTGTCATGACTGTTTATATACTCATATTTCATAGGGTGTGAATTACACTGCCAAACAGTAGTAATATTTCATGTTGTGGCAATATCACACTTATTATTATAATTAATTTGATATTCAACATTCAGTATACAATATAAATTACATATTGTACTGCATCAATGTTGAAGGTATTAATCAACTCACAAGTGAACATGTTCGTTATCTGTTTGAAGATTTTTTTGAGCGCACTTTAGTTTGCTTGTTTTATAGTTTAATGCAGCATTTATACAGTTTGTGCTTTTGAATAAATAGCTACATTCCAGTGGTTCTAGATTGAATAGTTGCGACAGAAAATATGGAGCTAAAATATATTGTCAAAAGTCAATAAAATGAAATTCAAAACGATTAAAGGCAACACAAATAATGCTCAGGATAGACAGAAGGTAGAGCAAGGATTAATCAACTCAGAGTTAAAAACAGTATTGCACACATTGTTTATGGCATCATGTATCAGTAAAAAAGCACTGTGTATAGTTTTTATTGTAGTGATAAATTTTAGAAAAAAAATTGAGGTGATATTGTCTCATTGAAGGTTGCATGTCTATCTTTTTTTGAGTTTGTTTAAATAGTTTTACATGTAAATGTGTGTATGCTGACTGATTAACTGCCTTGTTGGTATAAGCTTATATAATTGGCTTATTTTGACTTGTTTTATTTCAGTCATAGAATTGTCACATTTTAAAGAAATGCTCCTAATCATAAATAACCTTTGATATTCATTTTGGTCACATGATCAGTTAGTCTTGATCGGGTCACATGATCAGCTAGTCGTAATCACCCTAATGCTTTGTGTAAATTTACACAGGTGTTTGCAGTCCTTTTGGTGATATTTGTGTTCTAAAATATTCCAAAGTTTCCCATTTCTCCTCATATTTGGTTGTCTCACTAATGAGGGACTGGGTTCCACTGTTTACAAATGAAATTGGTCTTTTGAGCGGTAAAACTGTCGGCGTTCGCATTAGTTTTGTTTGCTTTTTAGGGAGCTAAAAAATTTCTTTACACAGAAAAATTTATAATTATGTGTAATATTTGATTTAACCAACGAGGAATTGGTCGGTTATTGGACGCTTAATGAAATCAATATTGATGAATGTTTAAAAATAATGAAAAAAGTAAGGACAAAGTTTGTCCACAAACAAAAGCCAGTTAACACGTATTGTGTGTAACAATGTAATTATATTGTATTTCATGTATTTAAAAACAAAAAATACTTTTGTGATCACACAATTTTTTTATTTTTTTAACTGCATTTAACTGTTATGTCATGATCACCTACTTAATGCTTGTTAAGGTCACTCTGTTGTTTATGAAGCACTTCTTACACTCATTAGTTTGGCTATTTTAAGGCATCATTTTTGAGGCAATAAGAAGTACTCATGCACACTAGTGATTTATATGATTAATACAAAGCTTTTAACCTTTGAACAGTTTAAAGTGCACACTGCTCTGATTGTGTGAAGAATGCACTCACATAACAGCACAGTTTGATTGGAGACATTTAGGAGGCTGTCAATCTTTGTAATAAATATAATATTTCCACAGTAAAAGTGTATAATATATTCCAGTATATAGATTTTCTTAAAACTGTGTAAAGATAACGGTAAAGACGACAGATGTTTCTTGTTAAATCTTACTTCCAAACAGTGAAATGTGACCCTGCCTGTGAAAGCAGGACATTATTTTCCAATTTGTGGAATCTATATCAGATTTCAGCAAAGTTCCTTGCACTGTTGATAAAAACTGATAAGTATAATGGAAGTATGGTGGCCTTGCATAACAGATTCTTATAAATGGTCAGACTCTCATTAAACCCCTGATAAACTGGACTTTTAATTTAGTGCTTATTATTCTGCCTGGTTAGTTCACTAGGCCATTAATTGCTATTCATTATGTCCAGTAGAGAGTGTTTATTAGAGCCTGTCCATCCCTCACCAGCTCAGATGACCTGTTACTGTGGTCAAGAAAACTGGACAATTGGAGCACAGCTGTAGCAGATTGGTTCATCTATCAAGGCTATCAAAGTCCAGCACTGATCCTGCTGTAGCAATCAAAGTCACATACAGTCATACACTGACCATTGCTTGACCATCAATGTCCACTGAGTCCAGTCTCGAGGGCTGTAAGACTGCCTGCATAAATAAACAGAATGTCCATTCTCAAGGCTCTGACTATATCTTAAACAAACAGATAAGTTCAAAAGAACCTCACTCTCAGTAATTTCTTTCAGTTTCAATTTTCACTGATGTCTGCTAGCTGCTGTGGCAGTATCAGGCTTGTGACCATGGGAAACTCCTCAAGAAAGGTTCTCTTTATCTTCACTTTAACATTGTTGTCATTCAAAGAAATCAAAAAGAAAACTTCTTTTCACCCATTATTTTTCTTTCATTAGAAATGATCTCAAGCATGTGTGTAGGTTAAGAATTCAAACTTTCAAGTCTGCCTCTGTCTAATTTACATATTTCAAAAGTATTGATTAAAAACGATTTTCTAGATAATTATCATGGTAGTAAAAATAATGCAATTAAGGTGGATTTCCATAGAGTTAAGATTGAAAAAGAATAATTTGTCAAATCAAACGGTATAACGGTAGTCTTCTGGAGCCAAGTTTTCTGGAGCCTCTGATTGCCTATACAGATCGTGCAGAAGCTTGATTATCATCTGAGACTGACATTGTATCGGAGTAAAATTGTCAAGGGAAGTCTATTGTCATAGCAAATTTCATGTGAAGTTGAATTTCCTGATCGTCATCAAATTGTGGGTATCGCATCGACAGATTATTTTGCATACTAAAACAGTTTTAATCCACACTCCACGCCAAGGTGAACTGTAGTATTCACCAGAGAACACATTTTATATTTTAGCTGAATGAATATTTTATTACAAGGGCATGCTTTAAGAACTATTATGTAACATTTAAAACAGAAATCAGACTGTACAAACACTACATGTAGTTAATGGATTTTAAGACTATTCTGTACATATTTGTCAATGCCTGGCAATTTAGTATTTACATCTTCTGATTCAACATTATACAATTGAACATTGTATCCAATTATTTAGTCCACTTCCAAATCAAAAAATCTGTTTTTCTTAGTATTATATGTTAGACTAAAGGGTGATCATGCATGCATAAAGCAAATATTATAAAAGGTCATTTCCAACATTCGTTTCTTAGATCTGTAATTTAGAATGAAAAAGCACTGAAAACTACTTGGTTATCTCATGAAGGACAAAGATACAAGTTACTCCTGACAAATGATGATGATTTTCCCTACAGCACCAAACAAAGTTTTGTTACATTTTTTAGCCTGCACAAAATCAATAATTCCCATTAATATTCTCTTATAGAACAAAGGGATTGAATACGTCCCCGGGCTTGCAGCCTGCTAGCTAGAAGTCGATCGTCTTCTTTCACTTGAGAGCGAATCTTAAAGAATGTCAGCACCATTATCTCTTACTAATTATTAGCCTCTTTCTGGTGTGATCATGTGGGTGCTGATAAGTTGTGCTTATATAATGATCTTCTTTGGATATATCTACATTAGAGAAATTACCTTTTGGAATTAACTACATTTGTAATTTAGAAATTGAAGAAAAGCCTTTTAAAATTTGCTATATTTTAATAAAATGTTAAGTTTGTAAAGATATTCCAAGTTTCTGTCAATAAATACATTGTTAGTAAGCCTCAGCTACAGCGTCACAATTTTGTGAACTGTATGAGTTATCTGCCTCTTGTTTGAAGTCCAAACACAGACAGATATGTTGTCTTGTATAACCTCGTCTAGTTCCATCATATTTTCGCATCAGATAGGAAGGATGAAGCTCTGACAAGATTAATGTGACGGTGACAATATCAGGAAGTTTGAACACCAATGCTAGACAGAACAAAAAAAATGGCAGGAAAATAACTTCAATCAATCAAAACATATTGGTCACAGCAGATTTTACTAGAGAATTTGGATTTTGCTTCTCGACTTTATTAATTTGTTCAATATTTTACAATTACTCTAGGCTGCTTAGGTTTAAATGAGAAAATATGCCAAAAGTGTGTTTGATCAATTTCAGTGTGATAGACAAATGATACTACAAGTTCACCAGTTCATTTCATAAAGAAACGATATCTTTTATTTTTTTTGCGTAGAATTATTTACACAGCACTATAAGATAGTGCTCGAATGTCTGCGAGTGCTCTCCGTTGTCGCAGACTACAGCAATGCAAGCTATTTATTCTGCCGATGAAGCACGATTTATTAGGAGAGCTGGCAAACCTTGTGAGAAAATCAATGAGAGAGAGGATCTAACACGGCTTGTAGTGATCTATATGTATCCAATCTATCATTTGGTTATAATATTGCTGGTCACAAGCCAATCCGGGTGTCAACACCGTTTGACAAGTGCCAACAAAAATCTGATATTTAATATTTGCTCTTTAATAAACTGCCGACGTGAACATCCTGCTTATTAATTTAATATTTCTTTTTTTCTGAAATATTTCAATTGAGATAATTTATTTATCCAAAGTGTAGCTTTTGATCTGTTTTGATTAATGATTTCATAGTTTCTGTATAGCTTGGTGTATCCTAAATATTGATTTTGATATGTTCTTGCAACAAAATGACGTGCACTATAGTGGCCTCCTAAAAATGGTTCTTTGATAATAAATACTTTTAAAATTACAAGTTTCTTGGGAAAATAATTTTGGTCTGATTTCTTTGATTTGATTATGAAATAAGAAATCTAATACAGCATTGTACTTACAAAATGATTGGTCAAGTTTGTTGTATGATTAGAAGACAGAAAGTGTAGTCTTGGAATTCAATGGCATTGTTAAAGATTGAATGTACTGTAACATCTTATTGTTAGTGTACTATTACATGGTATTGTCAGTGTATTATTACATCGTATTGTGAGTGATGAAAACAGATTTCAAAAGTTCTTAGGTTATACAAAGACACTGTAAAAAGAAAAGTTCTTGTGAACCAGATGGAGGCAGATTCACCTAGAGGTTTGCTGATCATGATGTCAGCCAGCGTAACCGGTGGTGAAAGGTTAGCAATGTTTTCTACAGGAATGAGATGTTCGGCATTCTCACAAAGCCATAGAACCTGTCATTCTTTATAATTCTCTTACTATAAACCATTTTTCTTTTGCCTTGTAATGGAATGATATATGGCAGAGTCTGTAGACTCTTGAACATGTGCAAACAGAGGTTAGCTGGAGGATGGTTTTACTGTTGTGCACATACACCTCTGATACTTGTCTATGTTTTCTGTCTGAAATGAGGGATTGAGAAGGCTTAGATTCTTAATGTAAAATTACTGAAACATACTTGGAGGAAAATGAATACTATTCTTTATAAAGAGGGGTTACCGGTATGTCAAAAGTTTATTTTTGTCTTGTTATCAAAGAATACATTTAAAAATGAATTAAAAATGTATGAGGCAAACAAACACCTGCTACATTGAAACATACATACATGTAAAAACTTTGTTTAAACCTGATTCTATCAAGATGTACTTAAGAAAGCCACCTTTGGCTTGAAGGTATATTATCAGGTGTGAAGAAAATAATTGTTGTCATCAAAACAAAAAATCTAGATTTTTTGAAACATTAGCATATCAGTCAGTGCAATAAAAATAGTTATGATTCTATATAGGGTTCCAGGCTTGACAGAGAGGGAGAAATTCGATATATAAAGACAACAGATTAAAAATCTGGTAAATATTTCTCAGGTGGGATTTTAGAATCAGTGATTGGCTGTTTTTGTAAAATCTATTGTTATGAATTAGACAATTTCTTTATGCAATTGTGACTGTAATCTTTACAAAAACGCATTGTAATTATGAGCATTATTGGTAATATGTTTGTAGCGAGCCTATCTGATGAAAACTAATCTGCGTAGGGTCAAAGGTCAGATTTGTCTTTCAATCCAATATTAAGGTTATACGAGAGGTCATGATTTATGTACCTCCACTCAATAGAGAGGGCTTCTGACAAATCCCTATAGCTGGCTTGATTTACCACACACACAACATATAGCTGTGAATGTGTGTTTATGTCTTTCAGAATTGACTGAATTATACAGATAATTTGTATGGATTCACACCTCATATGTTAAGTTTAGTGTTGAACCATAGTACGGATCATAAATAACTTTATACTTAAATAATAACATGCCGACAGTCAATTATCTCTTTAGCGGACAAGATTTATGACATTTTACAGTTTGAACTAAGTTCCTATGTGTAGTGATATTAGTGTAGCTCCACGTTTTTGAAGTGCGTAAATGTACCTATTTTACTAACCACACAGAAATCTGAAATGATTATCAATAACAGATTATAAATTTGTCAGAATACATAGTTTCAATTTTCCTAGTATTCACATTAGACAATTTTATTTGATCAATTACAAAATTTTAAAATAAATGTTGAATATTCTTTTGATTACATTACTCACTATAAATGACTAATTTCTAATTTAAAGTGAAATTTAATACACTAAATTATTTTCCGATGTAGTTCCACTTAGGAAGAGTTTGTCATTGATTGAAGTAATCTACCAAGTCTTGTGAGCCGGCAGTCTTAATTCCCAATGATAGAATTTGACCAAATTAGTGCTGTGTTAATGGAATGATGACTCACTCTCTATGACAAAGATTGACACTAACCGGGCTTTATACAATGAAGATGAGTCTGTCATAACAACGAAGTTCGTCCAATATAAATTATTAAACTATGGCCTTCACCGATTAGATACATGCATGTAAAGGTATGGAGGCCTGTTTGTACATGATAAGCTGAACACTACTCATAGTCCCACCCACCCGTCACTGGTACCAGGGATTTGATTAATTGGATAATTTCTATTTATCGTTAACATTCAGGATTTAATGAGTACAGTGCATTCGTAGCAGGTGGCCGGCCTCGATAGGTATTGATAATATTGATACAGTGATGAAGAGTATGATTTTATCTCGTGTGATTGGTCGAGTGTCTTGCGTCATTGACAGAGTGTCTGTACACATCGGTACTCCATTATGAGGATTGTGTAAGAATTACGCCACCGTTGATCGTCTGAAGTGATAAGCTAGTTGGTCCTTATGTTCAGTTTTATCTTTACAAGCTATGGCATATGTTCCTATAATCCAGCAGCCATGGGATAAGTCTGGTCAGAGAGATGAAGTTACGAAGAAACCTTCTACTTTCTATAGAATCTTTTTATCTGCTGTTTTATAATACCTTCTCTACAACATTACTCAAAAATAAATTCTTGTATTTTCCATTTGAACTGGAGTTTATGTAGGATAAAACGGATCAAATAAATTTGATAATTTTTAAATAATTTTTTTGACAGTGCCATGATTTACTTGCCTGCATCATCTTCTATAAGTACATTCTACCTGTAGATGTCTTTATGTGGGAGATCTTCGTCTGCAAAGGGAGATAATTATCGTTAGTGTATGTGCATTCCTTCAGGCTACACATCATTATTATTTAACATTTGTAAAAATTCTTTTATTTCATTCATTTATCTTGTAATTTTAATTTTTTAATTAAACAAATGTTATATGACAGACAAAATATCTTCAAGTATTCATAAATTTGATTAAGTCAACAATATCATAGTAATAAGCATTTGAATTGCATATACATGTATGTCACTTTTACATTTCTCTTAATGATAGCCACAATAAAACCAGAAACAGTGAAATTTCTGTCAAATCATCTAGTAGAGTGAACTAATTCAAACTTATTTAAAATTTAAACTTGACATTTTGTATACCCAGGGGTTACATAAACAGTTTTGTTAGACAAGGCCATCAGCTTTTGTATGTGTCTGTGTTGTTCCTTGCCCAGGGGTAGCCATGTTGTTGTGTTCCCAGACAGACACATTGTTACAAGGCATTTACCATACAATAGGATGATGTACCTTTGTTTTCCCAGCCCTGACATTTGTCAATGTGCTATCTACATGATTTGCCATCAGATATAACCGCCTTTGTCAGAACATTTCTAGCTTTTGTGTGCAATTTACGTTTCAATTTTCCCCTGATCTGAGTGAATGTCCATACGGTCATGTTGATAAACGGTTCACCTTTACTTATAAACATCAGTGTGTCTACATATCAGACTTGGTCATGTTTCCAGTGCTTCTGTTTTCAAAGTTCCAGGGAGCAATACATTCATGCACTTATTGGCCTAGGTGTAACCTAAATCCAAACATAAGTAACTTTCAAGTGACACAATTGTTGCATTCTGTTGCAGTCACTGCCATCTGTCAATTCCCATACCCTCTCATTGCAGTTACTAATTTGAAACATTTTGCTGTTATCATTTGCTGTCTAGAAATGTCAGACTTTTTGCTTCTTTGTAGTAACAATTGCCGACATTGCCATATGGTCATGCTGATAATGTTGACTGTTTTCTTGCATTGTTCATTTGTGCTGCACATTTTGTGCAGTAAAGAATTCTGCAGTGCCTTTGTGGGGATGGTAAAAAAGTTTATTTATGTGCTTGAAGCTTGCAATGTGTCGTAAATTGGTGAAATGAGTGTTAATTATATTGTTGGTGGGTTTTTCTGCCTTTGTTAGATAATTTATGCACATCTTATATCTACAATATAGATTGTCATACATGCAATACTTTAAATATTTGCACTCATGAGAAACACATCAATTTTCTTGTCACAATCATACTTCAACACAGAATTCCTTCATGTTGGTGTCATTATATAGTTATGTAACGAAGTGATATTTTCTGACAGGTTAAACTTGTTATTAAAAGTTTATATACATGTTATGTGCAGAATGATAAAAATTATGCATTTCTAATGGTTCTTTTATTGTTTAGAAATTGAAAGTTTCATTGTTTATAGAAATTAAAAGTTTCATTGTTTATAGAAATTGAAAGTTTCTTTGTTTAGAAACTGATAGTTTCATTGTACAACTTCTAATAGTTCTCTCATTGTTTAGAGATTGAATGTCTCCATCATAGGACATACTTCAATGCATACTATGTACACATCTGCTGTCTTTCATTGCAGGATTTGCTTCTCCAACTTCAATGTGAATCCAACTCCTGCTCTGTTACACATACTTTATACTTCCTTTATACTGTTGTTCTGAGTGTAATTCAAGTGGAATGTTGCAGTATTTTTTGCAGTACCTAATTGTCAGATTATACTAGCAGTACGGCAGATTTACGATCGTTTCTTGGCTAATTTGATGTTTTCTCAGACTGACTTGCCGATTTATGATTCGATTTTCCCCAAAGCTACCATAATTTGTTATTCACCCTGACCATAGGTGACCATGGAATACATGCTGACTCCTGAGTTCACCATCCTTCAGTCGGTTTTTTCTGCAAAGTCTGTACAATTTTGGGTGTAATTCTAGAGTTCTTCTGTATTTTTTTGTGTATCCCCCTTTACTTGTTTTAATTCCCTCCCCGTGGAAGTGTCGAAAGATATGTTTTGGCTCTGGCTGTGCACTGGCATGATCAGTGTCTGTTGTTTGTAAATGTTGGTATTCAATTTCTGCCGATTATTGTTTTTACTATTGGCAGCTCAGCAGATGACCTTCCTCTCCCTGGCTCTCGGAATCGTGCAATCACAGTATTTTAAGCAGATGTCGGTAGGTTTGTAATAGACAAAAACTAAATCTTAACCTGTGTGGTATTTCTTTCCAGTTTTGTTTCCATTATAGGGTTATACCTGCACTTAACTATTGTGAAACTCTGATTTTAAACTAAAAATTTTAAAAATTGCAAAGATTTAACATTCATATCAGTTGCAGATCAAACCTTTTAAAATAAATAGTGAATAGAGAGATTATAAAAGAATTTAACAATTACGTTCCCAAATTTCAGCCATTGTGTAAATTGACATGTCTGAATCATTGAAACAGTGCAGCATGCAGCTAGAGAATCTGTTGAGAATCATAGTGGTTTGTATCGCTCGTATCATAGATAGTGCACCATGTGTGCAGCCTCTGTGCTCTTCATTCAATCAGCGTGCACGGAAGTCTTGATCTTATTGAATTATACAAACAACACGTTCTATTGTGATAGAAAACAAAGCCGTATACGAACACGTAATGTACAAATTAGAGGGGGGATGTTATGTAAATTCAATTAGATTTTAGACATGGAGAACTAGAAATTGAATTTAGTGATACAAATCTTGATTTAGACTTCGATCTGTATAGAACAATGGCTATCCATTATTACTCCTTGTCACACAGTTAGGGAGCAGTCTGTTTGTTATACTGATTGTCTTGTGTCACACAGTTAGGGAGCAGTCTGTTTGTTATACAAACTGTCTTGTTGACTATGTTCATCAAAAGATAAAAATCTGCTGAATTTTCCAGATTTGTTCTGATTACCTCATGCAAAGTTTCAATTCAGTTTGATTTTATCAGAAATTGATTATTACACCCATCCACATGGTCTCCAATTTGTCCAGCGACCCCATGAGACCATTGCAGCTTAATGATGAGCTTTACCCTGGGGTAAAAGTTGGAAAAACAAATGATATTTCATGCTTGGCAAACAGAGATCCATGTGTGAAGTCCTTAGTTTATAATGAGATTGCCCTTGGGTGGGTGAATGCGTTTATTTGTTCTTCTCATGAAAACCCCCCATTTCTACAACTGTGTTTTCTCTGAGAGATTTCTGACATCACAGGGTCCCCCAGGGCAGACAAATGATACTTTGTATAAATGCCTGGCACTTGGAATAACAAATCCCTCATTTTCCTCTTTGACTATCTAATGCAATCAGAATTGCCCAACTAAAAGTCTTTGATATCACCATGGTAATCAATTTCTATGGGCTAAAAATAACAAATAAGAATGAGGGTAGGTCACCACCCCAGGGATGTGATAGTTCTTCCATGTTGCATCAGATGCAGAATCTGTTTTTATAGCATAAACACAAACAAATGTTACATCAGGTTCAAATGGATGCTGAGCCTTTCTGAACTCCTTGGTGATGCTTCTCATCAATATAGTGTATGTTGTCCAAGGTGTTTCGAATGGATGCTGAGCATCATGCACTTATGAGTGGGATTAGTCATGTATCTATATTGTATAGACATGGCACTATGTCAGGTCATTACATAGTTTTTATGTGTGACATTATGCAGATGTGACACTACTTAGTGTAGACACAGCTGTTGGTCAAATTCAAAGTAGTCTAAGCCAATTATACACTTGAAGCACTTCAATACTAATGTGTAAGAATATACCATGATTTAGTAGTGATAAATGATTTTTAAACTCAAACATGGCTTAAGTTTTTGAATTTTTAAGTAGCAGTGTTTGTTTGCTATCTGACTGACACCCTGGCCATACGGTTTTCCAGGCTGTCTTCTTCATTCGACTCAGTGACATATGTCTGTATTGTAGAATTGGTGCTAATTAATGTTGCTTTCCTTGACAAAGAAAGGATTATGACAATATTACAAATGTATATGAATTTATATTTATACATGTGACTTTAACTGTCAGAGATATTTAGCTAGTTATGAACATTAACATGTTTTTAATAGTATCAAATTCTTGCCACACTTGAATTTTTAAATTGATTTTATACTCTACATTATTATAGTGGAATTATGTGTTGCTACAATGTACTTCCCTCAAAGAATATTAAAATCTGGTCAAACTTTGTTTTTATGATATTTTATTACTAGTAGAACATATTTAGACCTAAGATTTGTGTTGCTACAATGTACTTCTCACCAAGAAACACAATTTATTATCCCTGAGAAGTTATAATTGAATCTGTCACCTTACGCAGTGTTTAGCTAGGTGGTGGTCACATTAAGGTGCCATACTCAGTAAATTGTGACCTAAGGTGTACGTTGTTACATAACAACCTGTCTGATTACATGTGATACACAGGTAGGTTTGTCCATACACAGATATGTAGACACTCTAACAAGCCTCCCTGGTGCCAATATGACACTTACAACCAATCAAATTCATATCACCTTAAACATAGGTAAGAATACAGGTAAGAAATTCTCACACCAAAAGGAAGCTTATCTGTGGACTTAGGCTACGAAATACACAGGTACAGTGAAAGGTATAGTCAGTGTTGGTGGCCTGTCAGGACCTTGTGTAATGATTGGGTAAGAATAGCCATACCTGATAGGGTCAGTGTGTGCCAATTATGAATTGTTACCTGTGATTATGTAAGTCTTAACAGACTTATACAGGTAAAGATAACATAGTCTCTCCACATCAATTGATCAAATATTTATTGGTAGATAAGGGTGATTAGGACCTGTGAGTAAAGGGATAAGACAGACGCCAATACATGATAACAAATTATTGACCAGAGGACGCCTTGACCTGTGGTCATTTTGAAACAACAATGCATATTTGCTGGCCTCTTTAGTGTGTTCTAAGTAACAGTACACAAGTATCAAAAGACAAGAAAATGTTTAAAAGAAATAGCACCTTGTGTGCAAACAATTTCAAAGAATATAGCGCCTTTGCAAGCACACATGAACATCTGATAATATTGGTGATCGGACAAATGGCTTATATTGACTCTGTGGACTAGAATGTACACTTCATACAGAGTGACCAGTATTGTCAACATCATGAAGTTAGAGCAAAGTTTATTGTCAATAATACAAGACAAATATGTTGATCTTACAACAAGTGCCTTGAAGTACCGACACACTTTTCAGAATATCCATATATAAAAAACGTATGATTGATTTTGTAGTCAAGCCGTAATCTCAGTTTAAGAGTCAGTGTATATTTTATATTTATAGAATAAAACAACAATAACTTATGCAATTAAATGTCACATTTGAGAATAAAAAAATTATAAATGTAGATTAATGAGTTTGTTTAAAATTCAGGTGTGGTTTTATTTTAAAGTGCAAACTTCACTTTGACATCATTATGTCTGCAAACTTAATTAAATTCTCCATTGGTTAAACAGTATGTTTAAAGTTATGTAAACATGATGGCTTCCCTTTTAGTTTTTTTTTTTTATAAAGAACATGAATATTCATGCCCTCTGTCAGAGAGCAATGTGAAATACATCATTTCAGTGGTATAATGACGAGAAAAAATTCTCTTAAAATCCTTTAAAAGTAGAAGAATTTGACATTTATTGTAAGTCGGGTACATGGCTCATTTAATCCCTGTTAAATAACAACATGACAGGCCACATACATACAACAATTAACTCCGCACCAAAGCAGTTAATTTCATGAAATATTGCAAAAATTGTCACTGTAAAGATCTATACACGGACCTCAGTGAATGATGAATGGGTAAGATGGTTATCATTTCAACTGATTTTATTTAATTAGTTTAAATTACTTTTTTAAAGATTTAAGAATTTTGCTTTATCAGGATGATGGTGTGTATTGTTTGGTTTAACGTTTGTTCCTTATTTTGCCATTTAACATATCACTGGAGTGATTTAAAAAAAAAAAAGTCTTGATTACTATAAAATAAATCTTCCACATACATGTATATGTATGATCTTTTATTATATCCCCATATATATTCAGCCTATTGTACACTGTAACATTACTCCCTCATATTTCAGCATTTCAAATTAACTCTATGGGCTCTCATGGAGGTACCTTTGACAACAAAATTGTAGGTGGTACATTGTTATTTTGAAGAAAAATTATTTGGAGGATGTAATAAATCTGTAATTTGCCGTTTTGAAAGAAAAAAGCTGAGTTGATCACCGAGCCTGAGCATCTTGATATGAAATTGTTGGAAGAGTAGAGAAGAGAAATGGCATTATATTGATTCTTTTGTAAGCTGATAATGGTAACATATAACAAATTTATATCAGTGTATGATTAGGTGTACTGCATTAGAGAGCGTACAAACCACATGGTTCTACATGGAAGAATCTGTGATTAATATCCACTCACCAACACTAATAGATCTCTGTATAGATTTTTTAAAAGAAATCAATATATTTTCCTGTTTGCTATTGAAGGGCAGCAGTTGGCAGCCTTTTCTACACCTCAACGTAATATCTAGATTACCCAGGTTCAAAATGACATGACTTTTTTGTGCTGTTAAAAGATTTTTTCTTGTCAAAATTTATCTCCCAGGGGTGCAGTTCCTTGTTCATACAATGCTACAGTAAGACATGGAGGCACCAGTCCTGACTACTCTCACTGATACCAATTTGGTGGCAGCAGTAGGACAGATAAGACATATCAATGGTTAATTGGACTAATGTGTGAAGCCATGTGAGAAATGACTGTTGCACAATCAATACACACACTGCCAGTGTATCACAGAGAGTTATTGACCAGGTGTATTCAATCTGACCTACTCCAAGGTCAACTTGCTGGAGGGCAATTAATAAGAAATGAACATTTGATCAATTTCTAGGTACTTGTATATGTGTAGTTTCATAAAAATACAGGCATGCAATATAACTAAGCTATATTAAAGAATCTTGCAAGCCTATATATAGCTAGTGCATCAATACCCAAGTGCATGTGTGATATGTGCAATTTTTTTTTTCACTTTGCATAACAAACATTGTGATAACACAAAATGTTCATTTTTGATACTATTTGCAAGTTCTGAAGTACAAGAATTTTGTGAAAAACTAAATTAAAAGTGACTTTGAGATACCTATCTTTAAGCATGTAACAGTTTCTTCAAGAAAATTAATCATTTTCAGCTTCAGTTGAATTTCACCACAAGGGAACCCTGGGTTACAGTACAATATGTTGTGTGTGGGGGGCGATGTATCATACCATCAGATAGGGAGGGGGATGATGGAGGGTCATACTTCACAGGTCTAAACTTACTGACATCCAGCAAAAATCTTATCTTTTCTTAAGTGTTGATGCTGCCATTGTCTCACAGAAATGACTCCACTGGCAACAATCTTCAAAATTAATGAAGTAATTCTTCAAAAAATGGCATGGCACAATTGAAAAGTCTGTTGTCACATGATTCCACTTGCCTGTGATTGGTCAATACACCATTTCAAATTAATGAGCTGTAGACACATAGTCTACGTGCTTTAGTTTCTCTGTTTATAAAACGTTTAAATGCTACTGATTTTAGAGTGATTAATCTTGATGCGTTTTGAAGTAAAACATTTATTTTGAGCACACCTTCTGTATCACGGCTTACAATAAGTGGAGCATTTAGTTCTTAGTTACATTTATGAGCCTGTAAAACTCAGACTTAATTTGTGTGCCAAACTTATGATTTCCTTGATTGTGTGTGCCAGGCGTTGTATTAGTCAATGGAAATTAAACACTAGTGTACAGTTGGTCTTTCACATTTAATTACGCTCATTGAAGCTGACTTACTGGTAAACATCTAGCTTACTATAACTATTTACTATAACATATCCAACTTCTGACACCAAACAAATATTACAGTTTCGGCACGTTTATGACTTGTTATACCTAATGTTGGTAGACATTGTCTCTCTTTCCTTGTCTCGTTGGCAGAGAATAATGTCTGTTAATAATTATTAGTCTCGGGACTAACGAAGTTTGCGCTTTTAATTGCAAAGTGCAGCCTGTGTGTCATCATTTCATTGTGTTCGTGAGACACCAGGAGACTTATTTGGCAACATTTACATTAGAATGTTTGATTAAAATATTACTATTCATTAAAGAAATTCATTTATACACTTAATGCATGACACTCACCATTTCAGCACAAAACCAACAACAAATTGTGTTTTCCCTGATAAATTAAGTAACTTACCGGTACCAATAAATAAGTTTTTAGTGATTATTTAGTGACAATAGAAATACTGTTACACTTCTGTACAAATAATAGAATTGCTTATCATCATGGAATGTTGTCAACAATAGGGCTATTGGATCTGGGGTTTGTCAAAGATACAGTTTAATACTTAATTCTAGACAAAAAGCCCACAGGAAATGGTTAAAATAAGTGACCATTAATTGTTGCGCCTTACGTAGCTACCAATACAGACTCTGGTATTTATACTCGCTTTCCTGCCAATGATATCGCGAAATCAATGAATGGACATTTCTACGCTGTTATATAATCGTTCGTTTGATATATGTAATCTTTAGGTTTCTTTAATACTTGCACAAATTACGCTTTCTGACGTTATTGATAGAATGCATTGACATATCAGATTGCCAACAAGTAATCGTATTTTGGTGTAACTGGTGATCTGTCATTGTGCACAGTTTTACCAAGTTGACAGGGGATTTGACTACGGTTTCATTGGATCTGCAATCGAGTTACATATAAAATTGATGTTTGAATGGCTATAATCTCTTATAAACCACTTGTAGTTATGCAGCGGCTCATAATGACATTGTATTGCATTGGAATCTCAGACATATTTGAATGTCAAAAGAAAACTTATGCGTTTAAGATGTCTGCATGGAGCTAGTAATTCTTGTGTTGATAAAACCTGTGCTGGGTTGGATCTGTATGGTGTCTTTTTAAATGTGCCCGGGAAAAGTCCAGAGATAATTTTGTCACCTTATGAAATCTGCATATTGATATAGACAAGGCATGGGGTGTGTGTTGCATTAAGGTCATACTGAGCAATACTCTTAACCCACAGCTCTTGTTGATAGTCTGTCAATTTGGGTTTTTTTTACTTTAATCATGTCAAAGACCTCATCATAAGGAGTCATAAGTGGTAAGTATGATGCCTGGACTTAAATAGGGAGGGGCTTTTTAAACTAGTTATAAATAATTAAAACTCTTTATGACAAATTTAATGAAGAGCCAAACAGGCGGCGCTGTATCTTTCACTAGGTTCCTCCCAGGGTGACCTCCCTTTGTGAAACCATTCCCACGTCTCTTATAAGTATTATTTAATTTTGATACTCTGTGCGATAACCTAGTTACTTTAAACAGCTTCAACACGTTTTTAATTGCTTTTGGTCCAAAGAAGCACTTTATTTAATTACTAATAATTGGTGACCATATGTGATGTCTGGTCGGTACATGCATTCAAACACGCGTGAGCTCATGTTTAAACATAGCACTAATTATATCTACTTAATGCCAAATATTTCCTCATATTTTCCTGCAGACTAGATTCTTCCAAGACATGTTTTTATTGAAAATATTAGGTTTGTTATAAAACCAATGAAGATGAGCACAGCTGTACTGACAGGCCGGCAGAAACAATGCTCATGTAAAATTCTGCTAGCACGCAAGATTCAAGTCGGTTATCAGGAAAGTCGGTTGAATTCGTGCAATAATTATGTCTTTTTCTGTAAAAGCTCTTTGCTTTGATGGTTCCAAGTTCTGCAGTTTTCTCTTGAAGCTAATTTGCTGCGAGTATTTTTAAAGAATTTTGCTTAAGTGGACACTTAAAAAATATTACAGGGACAATAAATGTATCTATGAACAGAGTTTTCTTGTGATGGGGATAGTAGTGATAGTTAATGCTGTATGAAGATTTACTAATTAAGATTATTGTTCTCCCACTTGTGGATATTGACAGCAAAATGATTTGGGCAATTTTTCATTCATAATTTATCAAAATTGTGATTTAATACACACTTTGATCATCATACATCCTCTGATGCTAGAGACTCTTGTTCTTCTCATTAAATTCAGTCATAATCAGGGTTTTATACTTATTTAACATGTCACACTAATATTATTAAGTCACACAGAAAAGTTCATGTTGCTTCATTGTTTTCCTTGACTTTTGCTACTGTGGGAGATATTTCCTGCTGACCGAGTTGTTTAATTTGAACGTACATGAATGGTGTAGAGCAGTATACAGTTTACACACTGTGGGATGAGTGTACTAGAGACATGTAAATATTACATTTATGTATGTAGATATTTGCTACAATAACACTGGGGTATGACTAACAACAGTGAGGCTGGCACTGGCATGTTATAGTTACAGAGCACTGAGTCATCTAGAACAACTCAGTGTAAAAGACTTGAGTTCTAAGAGGATTGCAGTTGGCTAAGATTGGTCTTATTTTGTATTGTCATTTAAAGAATGCATAAAGACACTTAATGCAGTAGCTTATGCCGGAAACTGAGGATTTTGCATTCTGAGACATTTCAATGATGATTGATCGATCTTTCAGTGATGATGAAAGTCAATTTTTATTTTTTACTTTAACTCAAAAATGAACGGAAATGGACAATTTAGATATGTTATATGTTTTGAGTTCATTGATACATATTTGGGTATGTGTATACTTATTTGTTCTCACCTTTTGGTATAATAATAGAAAACTTTGTATAACAGGCAAAATGCTCATAATTAAGCTAGGACATTCAAAATTCACTTAAAGTTCAATACACAAAATATGAATGTCGATCAGTGTCCATCTTTCAAGCAATGCTTTACTTGTGTTGTCATTTTATATAGATCTGTATGTGTCACCTTATGAAGTATTGGTATAATGGATCATATTATCTGTTCTTGAGTGTGCAGTGTCGTGTTTACACTACACATTTCTTGTATCTTGTGTATCAACATAAACACGAGGGTGATGTATGATAAGTCCGGAGCAGGTATAAGTTGTTATTGTAAGATGTGTTTATCTAGCATCCTACTGTTATCCAAACAACTCGTGCCATTATCTTCTCTACAGAATAAAGATCACCTCCATAGACAACATCCTCTAGTACTGCCCAGTGGTCAGTCCGTCTCCAGTCTTGATCAATATCTATCACTGCTGGACCATCTCTTCTCCAGATACTGGCCAGTGTGTCGCCTGCTCTGGTCAAAGTCTTGTCCATCTTGGTTAGGCTGGACTGTATCTTTGTCCAATCTTGTCAGTTCTGGTCGTTGGTCTGACTTGAACAAGCTGTACTGGCACCATGCACAGCCACACTTTAGCCTCGCCTCCTGAGATAAGTAATTATAACAATGGATAAGAGTCTCTTTCCATTATTGGATGAGAATGAAGGAAGTAAATGTAATTGGTTTTCTGCTCGGCAAATGTACACTCCAGCTTCATTTTAAGGCATGCTACAAGTTGTGGCGACATCTTATTTTGATCATGCCATTGTTACGTGGTTCCTTCAGTGTGGCTCATTCAAATAAATTAAATGGCTGAATTTTTTGCCGAATTTAGTTGCTTAGCAATTTTGCTGTAGTACTGGAATATATATATATACTGTTTTAACAAGTGTCAAGTCTATACAAGTGAAATAAGCAAGGTGATATTTATCTCGGCTGAGGCCAAAAAAATTTCATGTAACGGTTTAACTGAATATTAAAAACGTATTTCAGTCTCTTCAGTGTGTGTTTTTTGTGTAATATATGGAAAAATTGTTTATATTTTTACTTTGAGTAGCAGTTGGAACTTGGGCATTTAAAGGGAGCAAAATAATCCTTCATCCCATTTAGAATGCCAAAGGAAATGATAGCTTACAGAAAAAAAGTCAGAGATTTGGTTTGTAATATGGACTAATAAATTCTCCGAGACTGGAATTTGCATGTAAAATTTGAAAGAAATTCTCTTGGAAATTGGTATTTATGTAAAAGTTACGAGGATAAGACATGCTGATTCTTCAGTAAATGAAACCACATTGATCATTTGAACTCGCTCATATTTTATAGGCAGAGCATGTTTCATTATAATTAAAAATTGCAAAATACAGCTTTAACAGCGCTTAAATTGATATTCAAGTCAGGAACATGTTTTGGTAGTTAAGTTTTGATTAACATTTTGAAACGTTTCCGATGTTATGACTGTAAAATTGCAAAAAATTGCCTACTGTTTAATTACCCAATAAAACATAACGAAGGATTAAAAATGCAAAAGTTGTCAGATCTAAAATATTCAGTGTTTTGTAAAAAGAAAGACAAACATACTGAATATGTCAAAAAAATATAATATAAAGCACTAGATTAGCTACTAATGGAAACAATTGCTCTTTATAATGTTAACAAAATACTATAGACAATCTGGTCTGCTGTTCTCTATAGACAATCTGGTATGCTGCTCCCTTTTACCTTGTAATGGCTTCTAATCAATGTTTTGTTGAATATCTGGTTACATCCACACAAAAACTAATTGATAAAATGACATGTGGAAAACCAAACTCATTAATGGCGATTGTCTGTACACTGTCATGACAGGAGTCAAGGACTGGACATCTCCTAATTAAACAGGAAGTGCTTCTTCCCAGGTGTCCATGGCTACATTGTCCTCACCTGCGGACAGGAAGTGCTTCAGATGGATATTAATTAAAACAGATATGGGGAAGTTGGTTGTCACTGTTTTCAGGCCAAAGGTGTTTATTATGATATATGTTCATACATGGTTGACAAAATTACCCATAAACCTTCATTGTTTACGATAGGTTCATGTCCTCAAATTAGCCTTTAAGCTCCATTAACATTTATCATAAGTGAGAAAGCAGGTCTCCCAAGAGTAAGGTGTTTCAGTTTTAATAGGGGTTCAAGACAGTTTAACCTGTCGGTTCGGTAAATCAGTTAATATTACTCTCCTTTTATGATTTTTTGTCATATAAACTATGATTTTTTCGAGGAAAAAGATTATTTACTGAAATGAAATAATGATTTTATCAAATAGAAAGTAAAAATCAAATTCATCATAAAATGTTGATTGTTTAAAAATGACATTAATCAACTATATCAGTTATGACAAGTTTATGTAGGGTTCCACATTTCAACGGTCACATGCTTCATTTTACTTTATCTCTCGAAAATAGAAACAACAAATGTAGAATTGATTAAGATAACAGTACAAGCATTTACAGTGGGACATACATCTTTGTTAAAAGCATACAAATACATTTGTAAAGAGGTTCCAAAACTGTATCATTTTATACAGTACTGCATCATAATACAAGGCTGTGATGAGAAAAATATTAAATATAACCACAAGGCCAAGATGAGGGGTAGATAACTCCACTTTTGCTAGGATAGGGTCGGACTATAACTCCACCAGGGTGTATGTAGATCCTCTGTTACTGTCTGTCATGATATGCTGTGTCTGTAAGGGTTAATGTGTATCCAATTACTTTGTGTAATCACAGTAAGAGTTAATGAGTGTTTAATCTCTATCAGTGTTCCCAGTGTGAGGTGAATAATAACACAGGCGATGTGTATTGCATTATGACAGGTGACACAATTTATAGTCAGCCTCACACTGGCATGGTAAATGGGAAGTGTGTGGGTATTCAATCAGGTGATGTCATGCTGTCCAGTAGGGGAAATGACCACTCAATATGGAGGGGATTGATAGTGACCACGATACTGACCATGCATCCTAATGTGATTATTATAACTACATTATCATTGATATATTCAGTACTGCAGATTTGACATGTTTATCAGATTTACATCATTAACATATTGTCAGGTTATATGATAATTTGCATATTAAAGAGGATCTGAAGGGGGTTGCATCTTCATCTTGTATGATAGGGAACTATTCTAGTGAAATATTGTGAAGGTGTACTTTGAATTGCTTTACAATTTCACGATTTTTATTAAAATATCAAAACAAGTTAACTTAAATTATTTGACCTTTACCCCCGTCAAAAATTTTGTAATAGAAACGTGACCAATTCTTGGCTAATCTATGTGTATGTATATATACATATGTGTGTCATACCTGCCAACCTTGAAAGCATAAAATGGAGGAGATTTGATGGGGGAAATTTAATGTCTCAGTAAGAAATTATGGGGAAAATAAGAACTTTCATGGGGTAGATGATGTGTGAATGGCCAGAATTTAAATCTAAAAATAGGGAGTCTCACTATGGGGGAGACTTGAAGGTTTGGCAAGTCTAAATGTGTTTAAATGTTTTGTAATACTTACAGGACACATGCAGTACATCTAACTAATTAAAATACAGAGAACTAATTAACTTTAGGGATACATTCCAGTCCCAGTTAAAGTGAGTGTGAGACAGATAATATGATGTGACTCGTAGAGATTAGGGTTAATAACTAAGTGTTATCTCTGTAAGCCTTAATCCTTTTCTCTTCTTTACATGTGGAGATGTCATAACTCTTTATATAAATAGTAAACAGTCTGTGTTCAAGATAAATCTGACATTTGCTCTGTGTATACTTAATCCTGTTTTCTCTGTAATCAACTTGCTAAGCAGGAAGTCTGCTAATCTCAGCCAATCATTCACATATTTCTTGTGAAATTATTTATCTTTATCGTGGTGTTGGCACGCTTTTTGCTAGAGATTAGCTTTAATCTTACATCACGTTATATATACATACTTTGATTTCTCTGATTCAGTGTTAGTTTAAACTATTTCAATTAATTCCCCTAAATAGTTCTGAGTTGTTGCTTTAAAACAATGACAACTGTTTCAAGTATTTCTCCTGATGAGTTTCAGGTTAAAGGTCATACATTTTTTATCTATGCATGAACAACATGTTACTTCATTATGTGAAAAGAGCCATGAACAGGAGACCAAATATGTGGTAGTTTTCATAAATATTTAATTTTTCATTTCTTGGAAAATCAATTTGTATTTGCATGCATTTGTTCTTTTTTCATATCTTCCTTTGGTATCTTGTCACTATAATCATGGCGTGTATGGTATTATTATGAATAAATAAAATTATGCTGTTATGCATAGAAACTTTCCGCTGTGCAACACATGCATAATGTGACCGACTCTACCCAGACCATGAATATTGTACATATAACTGTTTTCTCGTGATTTTAACTTTCATTTTTACTGATAGTAGTTCACGCACATGTCACATGTAAATTAGGAAGACTCTAGTTGTATGGTATTGATTAAGGCATTTAATGGCTGTTATACCATGCCTACATTTATTTGGAAATAGCTATCATTATAAAGATAACAGGTTAATCAACTACACTACATGTTGTTTACAAATCAAGCCAGATCTTGTATGAAAGGATGGCTACAATTAGAAACTAAATGTCCCTGATTTTACAATGTAGATCTATTTTGAAAGGATGGCTACAATTAGAAACTAAATGTCCCTGATTTTAGTGTCCTTTTATTTTTGAAAGTATTTGGTCTGGATTCAATATAACTGATATTGTGATGTGTAAATTATGATGACAAATGGATCAATTCCTGAAAGACAGTTTGTATGAAAGATGGGAATGATGTACATTATATAAACCAGAAAGATGAATAAACAAATACAGTCTGCCATATGTAATTAGGTCTGGAAAAACTATAAAAAGATATCTCAATTAAACTAAGAGGTCATATTGCCACGTAGAAAATGTGTATGTTGCCATTAAGATGTCCAATGTGTCCTGGTTGATACTCAGTGTTGTAAGTGTTTGATGATGGTACAACCTGCATATATTGGTTTCTTCCAGGCACTCCGGTTTCTTCCCACAGAAAGTATCCACTCTTGCTTCAACCCATGCCAACGAGAGATTTTGACATAAGTTGTAATAACTTGAATTTCATTTGTTGTAAAATGTTTGAATTTTAGCCTGTTACCACCTACCGAGTAGATGTCATTTATGTAACCACCTAGAGAACTATACATTCAAATAGTGAAGTCAATCCAGCTTAAACACATCCTCAATTAAAGTCCTTCTTCACATGTAATCACATGAAATATGCTCATCAATTTGTTCATGCCTGTATTTCTTATTGCTATCTGCTGCTCAGTTAGAATGCATCCTTTCATGGTATAAACATGTTATTATTTACCCCTATACAAGATTTTACCCCTTACTATCTGTTGATACTTTTCATTGATCCCAAGAATTCTCCTGTCCCTTAATTCAACCTAAAAGAGCAGTTATTATTGCTAATGCAATTACTGCACAGCACTGTGAGACGACATAATAAACAGATCCTTATTAGAGATAGCAGCACTTACAGTGGTGAAGGTAGAACAATGCATTCTTAATCAGATTTGAGATTCTACAACAGAAGAAGATAGTACTTTGTAATCAGATTTGAGATTCTGCACTCTGTTTTATCAGTAGAACAATCGCCTTTAATCTGCAGACAATGTGAAGCCAGGCACGATAATTCCCTGGACAATATTCAGGACATGGACCTTAAGGTGCTGCAGCGTTGGAGCCATTCCAGCTGCCGAAGCCATTGTGCCGTCTTTGTATTCCCGTGGTATCATTACTTATAAGTAAGATCTATATAGATACATAGGTACTAGTACTGCATCCATCATCCAGCGCTCCATCACATAGGGCAACTGTCTAACTCTCAGTGCCGTCTGTCTGTCTTCTTTGAATACATTGAGGCTTCAAGTTTACATGAAATATTGCAAATTGTTCAGACTGTTGTACATCTTCAATGGAAACTGGAGATAGAATGTGGTCTAGAAATATGCTACAATTCCCTTGATGTTATATCTGTATGTAGAAATATGAGACTGTATTGTACAAAATATACTGTAGAGTTGACATGTTCTCTAAGGTAGACAAACCTCTACAAAATATAGATGTGTTGATGGTTTCAGAATTAGTTCAGGCTTTGAGGTTGCCAACTGAAATCTGCTTTCATCTTTTTATATTTTTCATAGCTTTAATTAATGATTTTCAGTTAAAGATCCATGCTTGATTTGGAAGACAATATATGCCTAGAAATATGATTATTAAAAAAAAACACAAAAAAACTGATTATGTGTAACACATAGACTGGTGATGTGGAACACATAGAGTGGTGATGTGGAACACATAGAGTGGTGATGCGATCCAATGTTGGTTGACAGAACACTATAGGTGATGACATACATATTGATCCTTAAATGGACAAGAGATTTCGATGTATAATTAATGTCCTTCAGGAGACTGAGATATCCTGCCACATTAACCTAGTTAGGAAGAAGCATTTAGCTGGTCACAGTAATGTAGCTATTACTACCCTATAACTATAAGAAAACCTTAGGGAATCACACTTCCAAAAGCCATCACAACCTCATAAATAGGAATCATTGGGGATCTCTGACCATGAAGAGTGCACCAAACTGTGTGAAGACCTTGTACCATTTGACTAGCTACAGAAAATCCAGAGTTGATAGTTCCATTTGGACACACTAATTATAGGAAACCTTAGGATTTCAAGTACAACTAAATCATCTGAATATTAAAATTCAAATCTTAAGGAAATTAAATAATTATTATTACTAATTTTGAATAAAGGTTTGATAGAGGCACCTAAACCTGCAATTGTGCATTGGGAGCCATGTAGATACAGCTAGGGTACTGGTTACTCCTGACCTTGAATGGTACCTCCTGACCTTGAATGATTACTGTTGACCTTCAATGGTAACTCCTGACCTTGAATGGTACCTCCTGACCTTGAATGATTACTCTTGACCTTCAATGGTAACTCCTGACCTTGAATGGTAACTCCTGACCTTGAATGATTACTCCTGACCTTGAATGGTTACTCCTGACCTTGAATGGTTACTCCTGAACTTGAATGGTAACTGGCCTGACCTTGAAAGATAAACACATGCAATCAGTACTGTATATGTTAATATAAAAGATCAATAGAATTGGAGAAACCAACTCTAGAGGTTAAAAACAACTCAAATTCTAATTCAACAGTTTTACAGTAGAAAAGTGTCCATTATATAACAAGTGTTTATGTTGTGTACATTGCCTTGTGATTGATAAGACAGAACCATGCAGTCTTGAAATTGGTCTTAAATAGCACTTGTCCCCTTGGACTAATGAACTATGCTGTAACTCTTGGCTCTGACAATTGCTTCATTATTGCTATGTTATTCTACTATACACAACAGTACCATTATCGTCATTAAGCAGACAGAGTGTATCAGACAGGGTTTGTCTACCACAATATATGCACCAGGCTTTATGTATTTTATCATCATAGTTTGTGTATGTATGTATAGTCTTCATGATCTTTACCACTGTCTTGTCACTCCTTTAGTCTTATATGTACCCCTAGTCTCTTTTTCTCTCGGCTTCCCTTTACCCCTTACTCTGGGCTTCCCTTTGTCCCTTAATCTTAGCTTCCCTTTGTCCCTTAATCCTAGCTTCCCTTTGTCTCTTACGCTGGGCTTCCTTTTGTCCCTTAATCCTAGCTTCCTTTTGTCCCTTAATCTTAGCTTCCCTTTGTCCCTTAATCTTAGTTTCCCTTTGTCCTTTAATATGTGTCTCTTAGCTTCCCTTCGTCTGTTAATATGTGTCTCTCGACTTCCCTTTGCTACTTGACTGTCTCTTAGGTTCCCTAGCTAATATAAATTATTCTTCAGTCATCGTTGTCTCTCATCTAAATCTATGTCTCTTACTCTCTCTTTACCCTATTAGCTGTATGTCCCTGCCCAGACTGCCTCTCACCCAGTCCGCTCTGCCACACCTTTCTGACCCTTCAGCTATGTTTACCTAGCGAACATGTCTTTCCATACACTTGGTGTACATTCATTATTTATGCTTACCTAATCTACTAGTACAAGGTGTGTTTTCGTATTGTCTACATAGTTTTCTGCTCTGGGCAAGGTAAGGTATGTCCATTCACTTACAATATATTTTACTAGTAAATTTGTATACTATAGGTGTACAACCTTGAGTAAACAGTGATGATAACATGGTCTTTACAACCTTTGAAAAACACTTGATATAAGTAGATGAATTAAAAACATTTTTTCTTGAGGATTTGTAAGGCGACTGACCACACTCTCTGCTAGGGGTCTTCCTGTATCAGTAAAATGTAGCCCATATTTCACCTTCCGAATCTTCCATTACAAAACACCTGGATTTACGAGATATTTACCTGATGTTACCTGAAGTTACAGGTGTGAATATGACATACCTTGAGGACCTTATATGTATGTTAATTACCCGTCTCTAAAAGTACGTTAAATCATAATGTTGAGTGCAAATGTCTAACACTTAATGGCTAAAATTGCAAGAGAAAAAGCACTGCAAGAAAGCTTTTTAACCCCTATGTTATAGAAGATAATAAATCTTTTTTGTAGATTTATTTGTGATAAAACTAACTAAATATAGCTTCATGTATGTACGTGACTTGTAACATTCTGAAAACAAATGCACATTTAACTATCAACTGAAATAAAAATTAAATGGTGATCCAGTGTTAAAAGTTTTTGACACTAAGTCACTAGTGTACAAGAGTCCAGTCCTGTTGGAAAATATACAAAATTGTATGAAAATAGCAGCATATAAAAAAGCTGTAAACAATTATATAATGTCTTGTCACAAATCATTGATGTTCTAGTGAGGCTGGAGAAATAATAACAAATACATAACAATAACAACAAAGATTAACCATGGAGAATTCAGTTCATATAAGGATGAAAAGGCTTAAGATTAATGTCCTGGGATCCGATGACATGTGAATATCTCTGTGTAAATGTCATCACAATCAGATCAAAGTAAACACCATTGACAGGAAGTCATTTGGACTTTCATAACATACTTAAACATTATTAGTGGACATTTTAACGGTCATATAACCCTGCATCATTACTGTTACTGTAACATCGTACTTAACATGGCCCCATTTTACTGCTATAACAATCCCCCTTTAGTACAGTTTAATGTTGAATCATATTTTGTGGTTTTAAGCATATTGCTGTGGTTTAATAAAGAGAATAGTTTGTGTCTGTGAATCAGGAGTGATGAGGGTAGTATTGTGGGATGGTGTTTGTTCAGATATAATAAACACTGTATTTTATTGCATGTATTGTTTAGCAGGGATCGGTTAATGTTGGTACAATGTGCTGAGAACTGTCATATATGATAGAACATAACAAATTTAAAATGACCAAGATGTAGCTGTTATAGCAAGGGGCCTTTAAACAAATGGACAACAACTAGACTCGGAAGAAAAGTGCAGATAGTTTGTCAATAATAAACATAATAGACTTTAATGAAATTACTCTATAGATGAAAAATCCTTATATTTTAGTGAAATCCACCTACAGTTATGGTCTGGTTATCTCCCTTTGTTTGTGGCCCTTCAGCAATGGAAGAAATGAACAAAGGGAGATAACCTGTCTACCAACATTTACTTTAATTTTGATTTACAAATGTAACTTACTTAACTGTTAATTGAAAAGTATTCGTGAAAATGTACTGGTTGATAGGTGGTTTAATTTAATATTTAAGTTCTAAAGTCTAAAAGTCCATGGTTCTTAGTTTTGTATTGGAAAGAAGAAGCAGTAGCATACATTTGTGTTATTGTGGCTTCCTACAATTATCTGCCAAGGCTAACAATAGATTTGAATGTTCCCAAAACAGCCATGAAACTACTGTTGTATATCCCAATTATGTCCAGATTTATTGCACGTGAAACAGTTCATCAGGAAACATTTATATGTTTCTCTCGCTGATTGCCAGGAAATCAGAAAAGTTAAAAATGATTCATTAAAATGAATACCAAGCATTGCGTAACGGCAAGTGATGTTATTAAACTGTATAAGTGGGGACTACACTTTTTGATAGATTTTGCCTGGCTCTTATTAGCAAGATTTTCTATTACTTACTTTATTACAAGCAAGTCACCTTTTGAGTAGAGTACATGTTTTGAGGTCAGACAGACATATTCAAGTCTGTAAAAACTTAGGGCAAGACGATACTCTGTTGACAAACACTTCGACAGCTCCTTGGTCCCTGCCACTTGGAGAGGCCAGATCGCCTAAGAGCTGATAAAACACGAGAGGAACAGGAACAAATACTGTGTAATCTATAAGTATGTGATTATTGCCTGGCAGGGGCGACAATGCACAAATATGTAGCCTTGTTTGTCAAGCTTTTCACTACACCAAAACTTAAAGTGTGATAAATTTCACAGTTATCAAATAAACACAATATTCAAAGTTGTTATAATTGATTTGTGTTAGAAGAAACAAGGTTAAGTGACTGAATCAATTTCTGTCGTAAGTTAAAGTGTGTTGTATGTTCATTGTATACATTCA
Organism: Pododesmus macrochisma; assembly: GCA_032359645.1. Taxonomy (NCBI): domain Eukaryota; kingdom Metazoa; phylum Mollusca; class Bivalvia; order Pectinida; family Anomiidae; genus Pododesmus; species Pododesmus macrochisma. The sequence goes on from JAUMGZ010187478.1 coordinate 44,256, forward strand.
TAGATGTGTCGAGCTATAAAATACAAACAATGAATATTAAAGGAAGACCCAAACTCAACAACATCAAACTGTGTGATAATTAATGATTTTATGTAGTATCATTTGTATTTTTCTCAAGTCAGGTACATTGTGTGTCTGTGGCATTATGCTCCAGTTAGAATTTATTTGCTTATATGGATAACTGGCAGCTCAAATTTGAGTATTCCAAACTACATTGTACAACCAATTCTGTTGTCCACCAAATGATTATTCACATCAAAACTAGCCCTCTGAGGCGACACTACAAGTTGGTCATAAGTTTAGTTTTTAACTAAAAGTGAATGTGAGGCATGGATGCCATACAGAACTTGAGCTCTGCTCTGTTACATTGGCCTCCATAGAACCCGACTGAAATGACAGGAAGACTATACAAGATAACAACACATCTATTGGCCATATCATGTGAGATTGACTTTTGGCATTTTGTGTAATGATTTATCCAAATGACCTTTAATTTGTAAATTGCTAACAGATTTCTGTTGCCAGAAACCGAACTGAAGTTAGATCAGTGATGAGAACAAGCCGGGATTACAATGTCAACTGGGTAATTCTCACAAATAACAGATAGAATCCTTTTCAAAACACATAACACATCTGTTGTAATATGCACTGACTGATGGGAATCAGATGGAGGCCTAACCACGATACCGTGGAACTCTGCTGGTATAAAATATATATCATTTGATTTCCGTTTTATCACTTATTTGTTTTCAAAAATACATCATCGAGAAAACCTGGCGCCCTTCATAAAAACTGAAATCTAAGACCAAATGGTTTTTCGTTTACGACTTTGTTACTGATTATTTCCTCTGAGTTAGGTAAGATTACCCGTAAAAACATGATTAAGTAGTCCATGTCAAAACACTCCTTGTAGAATATAGCTGTTATATAGCAATATAAAAACATTCGCATGACACAGATTAAAATCTGATCATGGTGTTGCCTGGTGCTTGTAATGATGTGTTGGGGTTCATAATGATTTATTTGCTTAAACTGATATTTCATTAATTGTTTTCAATGCTAGCATGCAATATGTGCTTTCTGAAGTCTGAACATTGGGATATTTTACAACTTTCTGGTTGCTTTGAGAATTTCTTTGTTATCTGGCTAAGATATAGAGTTTCTATGTTTATGATCCAGATTGTGTTTTTAAGCTTTGTAACAATTAGTGTAGACAATACACTTCATGCAGTCTAGCAGAATTTTCCCTATCTCTCAAATGTTTTGCGATAATGGCTGTATGAATTACTTTATCATAAGAGTTTTGCGGATGTTGATTTGGAGCACATGAGCTGCATGTTGGAATGCCATCTTGGAACTATAGTTACACAATTACACTTATTGACGCAGCTTGCCAAAAAATTCACCGTTATTGATACAAGCAATAGAAAAAACCTGCATCTATAGACAGCAAATGATGTAACTATGTGTATTAACTATATCTAAAGATAGGCCGTATTAATGGCTCAGTGCATTTGGCTCGTGTTTGTTGTACAAGCAAAATGATGCATTTGAACTTAAGGTGTTCGCTAATCTCTGTGTGTATTATGCACGTAAGAACAACTTAAGATACTTGAAGATAAAACTTAACAACTTAAAATTATTATCAAAAAGCTAAGTTTTTAATTCAGTATATCAAGGCCACCTGAAATTAAATAGTTTAACTGACTAAAATCAATTTTAAGGCCAATGTTCGTTCTTGGTGTATAGATAAATGCTACTTTTATTCATAGTAGAATCAGTTTTTGATTTTTTTCCCTCTATGAATTATTGTCATGCCACCATCACTCACATACTAGAACTCGCTGCGTTGCAGAACGCCACATAGTATAACTTGCTGTGTTGCAGAACGCAAGTGCAGAGAGAAAGGGCTTTGCACATGCAATAACAAACACGTCTCTCCTTATCCACATCAGTTTCAAAATACAAACAAGAGAAAGTTGACTCCTCAAAGAGAGGTATACCACCCACCAGGTAACACAGAGGAAGTGTATGTAACAGTTATGTAACACAGTGTTGTGTTGTAGTTAGTACATGTGTAATGTTTGGAGTTTTGGCTTTTGGAATTCCAAAGACAGCTTCCATTAGACAACATAGGTTGTAAATGCTTCAGATGGACAGGTGTACAGTGTAAACAATTAACTGTAAATCTCTTATTGCCATCTATACATTACAGCAGCTCTGTACTCCACTGTTATGTAAATATCGGAATCTACTGTATCTCCTATGTAAAAGGTACATGTGATGTAGATGTTGCTTTACACTGTTATGAATGCTCAGGGAGTGTCTGTAGAGAAGAAATACATGAATGGAAATACTAAATTGAGAGTAATGAAGAGCAGTAGAAGAACAAGGTTATATAATACAAAAGACAATGTTAAAGTAGCCATGTAACTTTTATTATATACACAAGAACATTTCTAAGACTTAAATTCCCAATAAAGCACTGCTGCTACATGGTCATCAAAGAACAAGGTTACATTACAAAAGACAATGTTAAATTACAAAAGACAATGTTAAAGTAGCCATGTAACATACACATTTCTAATACTTAAATTTCCAATAAAGCACTGCTGCTACATGGTCATCAATGACATAGAGATACATAATTATGTACATGATGTATCTGTATTCAGTTGATCTTCTTACCATAGAAACAAATGCCAGTCAGCTATAAAGATTTGTATATATAAATAAGCAATGGAGGAAATCTCCTAAGAACTTATTTTGTATGGAAGAGACAGCGGTATCTGTCTTATTAAGAATTCCAAATTAATATATTTAATTCTGGGACTAAAATTCTTATCTGTACCGGTACCTAATTTTAGTACGTTTTAAGCTTTAAAAGTGAATAAACAAGATCATTTCATGCATGCACCAAATAACATTGATTCAGAGGAGTCTTTTAAAAAATTAAGTGGAATCATTTTAGAATTTACTGAAGTTCTTTAATATTCTTTGGAATCCTTTTAATATTGTTTATTCCCTTTAACTCATGTATAGGTCATATCGAGTGGATGTCTGCTTGCGATAGTGCGCACTCATGGCAACTTTATAGTGCTCTCTCACTGAAATATCACGCTGCACACATACACATGATACTTCACTAGGTCACATTATCGTAACACCAAGCCAACCAGTCCTCCTCCAACCCAGTAATGCTTGGTGCTTAACAGGGAGCTAGAAGATTGACTAATTTTAAAGTTTTAGGTTTTGACCCGACTGGGATTCGATCCCATGACCGTGGATTCTAGCACCAGTCTACCAGCATGAAAATAGCGCCCTAAACTTAAAATTAACTGTGCTCAACAAAATCAACACACGTAGAACAGTAGCTTCTTTCAGTGGTATGGTCAAGATATTCAAACCACACTAAAGCTTCAAAAATTTGTGATGTTATATATACACTGGAACGGATGTTGAGTCATGTGACAACACATGCTACATCTCTTTATATAATGTTTTAACATTAAAGAGTTCCGTAAAGGTACATCCATTAACTTCAATTAATAGTAAAATTTTAATGATGAAAATATTATTTATAAAAGCATTATCATGTTGAGGATGCTACTATAATATTACAACACAAATAGCCATTTTCTTTTGACAATCAATTTTTAAATAATAACAAGAAATATATGGATTATATGTCACGTAATTAATGAAAGAAAGGAAGTCAAATAAAAACTTAAGGTTACATTGGGTTTAATATAATACCTGTTACTACAACAAAGTTAAATTAATCTGTTTATATAAAGAACTTCAATTAATAACTTTTTCTTGGGGAATATAGAACCTTAAAAACCACAATTAAATATTCAAAGATTTCATATTTTGAGCCAATTTAATAATTCAGATTTATGGGGGTTACATTTGTGTGATAACAAATTAACTTGTGCACTTTTACAATCCAGTATTTATGAGATAGTGATATATACATCATAAAAAGATAGCAGTATATTATGTAATACATTCCTTCATGGCCAATTAGAAAATGATAAAATTTAACCTTGCAATTCAATCAGTGTTCAAGATGTACAGGGTGACCTATGATAAACGATTTATGAAAACATGTACTCGGTATAACGTGAAGTATTCATAAGTTACCTAGTAAAAAGTACCCACTGCCCCGCGATAGCTGTCTCATTAAAATGCCCCACTGTAATATTTCTTTTGTACACTTCAGTACAAGTGCATTCAACATTTGACTTTTAGTTAAGTTGTATATCTATTTGTCTACTAGACATCTCACCTCATGTAAAGACTGATTAACATCTGACATTGGCGGTTAATTATGCTGCAGGAATTTTAATTTTTATCAAAGTTAATGGGATTTTTGGCAATCTTGCCCAGAATGACACAGTGCAAGCTTTGTGCACTCTATACATGTGTAATAAATCTCATTTGCATATTTTTGTTTTTCTTTATGATCTCAGCATTCTGATATGTTTTCTTTTTCATTCTCAAAGCCACAGGTTAAACTAACCATTTTACCACTTTGAAGAGTTATTTATTACTAGAATAAGGCAATAGTTTATTTTTAGGCAGCTTCAATTGAAATACGTTTACAGTACTTTAAATTGTCTTTGATGATGTTGTAATGCGTTAAACAGTTAATAAAGTGACTAACATATCGTTCTTTTCTCTTTCATATTGCTGACTTTCTGTGGTTCTTCAAATAATAGGTAAGTCACATTTAATTTATATATAATATCACTGACAAGAAATGTTCTGAGAGCTGCTCAACTCGTATTAAGTACAAGAAATAAGAATAAACTTTGCTATGGTTGACTATAATTGTACTGTCCAAGAGCAGTATGTTTTATGAGTTATCATTGTAATGTCCAAGAGCAGTATGTTTTATGGTTGACTATTATTGTACTGTCAAAGAGCAGTATGTTTTATGAGTTATCAGTTTAGACCATGTCTTTATTTTTTGATCTCACAACAAGCCGCCCTGTCTGAGATGATGGCTGCTTTTATAACACACATTTCATGGACACTATTATTATCTCTATATTACTGAATGTGAATCTTCTACATATAAACTACAAGCTATAAAACTACAATAAGACTTTTATGGTCTGTAAAAACCACAGTGTTTGACTCTTACTGGACCACTTTATAACTTTTATAACTATTACCATAGTTAACCAAAAAAGATAGATACAGTCTTCTGATAGAAGCAGCATATAGTGCTTACTATACCATATTCAACATAATAAGCGCCTTTAGAAAAATTAAAGGGGCTGTTTATATAAGTACGATGTTATGAGTCCAAATACTGTGAATAGGTCAATGTACTGCAATGCTAATGCTAATATACAGGACCATAGGTGCTTGAAAAGGGAGGGAGCGCTTATAGGGACAGTCTGAGATTGAAAATCAACTATAATCTACTTATGTTTCAATGAAAAGTTTGACTTTGGGAATATTGCACTATGTGTACTCTAAGCCTACATTATTTCATTGTAACAGTTCAGGAATAGTGGGTCCTGCAGAACATTTGAATGTACCATACTTGAACAACTACAAACAAAACTGTTTTTATCAAAATGATTGATGTATTCCTCCATTAAGTTAATTGTTTAAGAAATCATCAGAAATCTTCAAATTTAACATGGCACGTTCTCTTCTGTGGTTGTATTATCAAGTTTTCTCAGACATCAACTATCAGATAGATATAGTATAAATTTAAATGCTTTTAAAATACATTTATCGGGTCCGTAGATTACATTTTGTAAGGTGTGCGCTATCTTATTCTTCATCTGCCATTAACTTTATAACTTATAAAGATTTAACCTTTAACCTCGGGGATAATAGTCACATTGTAACTCTCATGCAACAGCTATTTATGCAAAAACGACTTCCTAAATATAGCAATTTACATTCTATCTTAAATTATTACCCAGATAACCACAATTTTGTCTACACATAAAGACCCAAACTGAATTTTTTATTCCCGTCAATGATCAAGATAGGCGATAAGTATAAAGTATATAAAGAAAGAACATATAGTTTGGATCATCACCAGATTTCCGATAACTCACAACAAAAAACAAAGTTTACGACCTTAACGAAGCCCCATCAAAGGCAACGTTTTAGTATGTACTTGCCATTTTTATGATCAAGGGAGATAATTGATTTTCAATATACAGATAAAATTCATTTCCGAGAGAAATAAAAGTTTTATGGTGATACATTTTGATGAAGGGTGATAGGTTTGATAATGATTCTGAAAAAATATCACGCTTAATGCTGCAATGTTTTTTTTATCAGCTAGGATCTAAATTATTCTTACACTTCAAGTATATTTAACGATTGAGATAGGCCATATCTTGTGTGTAATGAGTTGAGCTAACATTATAATGAAATATTGAAGCTGGTCTGTCAGGCTTTGAAAATGGGAATTTTGCTTAGATAATTTGAAAATAACTGAACAGCCCATTATTGTTAAATGTTGGAGCTTCTCTCTAATGTACGATAGCAAGTTTATTGTGAAATGTTGGAGCTTCTCTCTAATGTACGATAGCAAGTTTATGGCATTTGGCATTTACCTCTCAGATACATTGTAATAAACTTAAGTAATGAACCCACATTTCACAATTGTCACACCTGATAATTGTAACATACTTTAGGACACTGACTGTCTCTGGGGACAAGATACGTAATAGGGACTTGTCATGTCCCTGTTAGGGGATTATTTTTATAAGGTGTTTAGAAGAGGGATCGGGTATTTACTTTGTCTGCTGAGGTGAGAGACAGGTCTGACATAGGTAAACATACCTGTCGGGTATTAACGATGAAAATGGACAGGTAAACGGTCATGCCAATAATTACACAACAACAATAACATATATCCATTTCTTAAATTTAAATAATTATTCAAAAAATTTGCATTTCTTAGTACATGGTGAAAGGGACTTGACAAAATGATTATTCACTTAGTTTGATATTTTTGATATGATTAATGTATTCAGGACCACATGATTAATGTATTCAGGACCACTTGACACTGGTGCACATCCAAGGTGGATGACAATTCTTTTGTAAATGTCCCAATAACCGAATTCAAAAAAAGAAAACACTGTCAAAGTGCTTGACAAATGACATTACTACTATCCCACTTCTTGCTATATTGATCAGGTTACTTTGTGAATTTTTATATCTACCCTGTTGAGAAAAATACCTTGCGAGATGGGACAAAAATGTGCTATATCATTTGATGATAGAAAAAAATGTTGCTGATTACAGGCCAGGCTAGTCTCAAGTATGGCTGACTGTTTGTTTAAATTTCAAGGTATGCTTCTATGATGATGGCATACATTTTTTATTGGGAAGGACACCATCACTTAACGAAATGCTGTCTTGGAACCTTTATTGAAGTGTTTGTCTAGGTTTCCATTTCTTTAAGTGGTGAATTAAATGGTCTAGTTTTGAACAAAGAATTGAAATCAGGCACAGTTCCTTGTTATACTAAGTGGAATCTATGTTTGTAATGCTTCACAATGCATGTCAAAAAGTCTAACCCTCCTCACTTAGTTCAAAGGTCAAATATTTTGAATGTGCTCCCCAGGTTTTCTGTTTCAAGCAAACTAGTTCAATCCATGCATTGATCTGATAGCTCCTATATAATGTGATGAGAATTGCTATATCGATCTGACTATCCGCACTTAGGCTGGGGGACACGTACAAACAAGGTTCATTTAAAGTAAATATTTATGTCCTCCCCTAGACCTCAGGACTAGAATTATACATATCAAAGGCTTAATTCTCAAAATGACTATAATCTTGTGGAAACATGCTGGTAATCCCTATAAAATGAACAGGCTATGTAATATGTTGGTGTCGGCAAACATAAATTACTTAGAACAGGTGTAAAACAAAGGTACAGGTGTAAAACAAAGGTAAGCTTGGGATATAATTAACATCACAGGTAGGCAGTATAGGTGTTATGAGACCATCATAACTCATACATGTGTCCAACACGCTGCGATATCTTGTCATAATTGCCAAGCATTTAATCTGACCATTCCTGGGGAGCTGTGTGAACAGTCGGAAACAGTTGCCCAATGTGCAAACAAATTAGTTAAGTTTTAAGTTTATAAATCATGTAGTGCAGGTATGAAACATTTGTCTCTGTCATTGTGTTTTAAATCTGACAAGGGGGTCGCTCAAAGGCCACGCAACATTATGTAGGTATTAAAGAGATTTTTTCGGTAGGTACAGATAGCTCCGGTGTTTAAATGCGTAGATCTGCGCTAAGCTTTGTATTTAAGCCTTTGTCAAATATCTACACTTCTTATCACGTCAGGACGGAGCCTCGGCTTCTCGACTCTCACAAAAACAAAACGTCTTTACATCCTGGTCATGGAGTCGGTGAAATTAAAACTATTTTATTTGCACTCGATTTATGATAGAAATGTTTGTTACGACTGGCCGAACTTCAAAGGAGATGTATGACTGTGATGTCAGGCTATGTCAGTGTTATATTCTCTATATGAATGGGTGTCATAGAGCTAAAGTAAAGATATTTGAAGTAACTTAACACAGCAAAATTTCAAATATGTTACATAATCTCATATGTTGATTTAGAATATTTTTTTATTCCACATGAACCGTGTAAGGACTTTCATGGTGGCATTTCCTTTGAAGGAAGTAGTCAAATCAGTTATGGGTTTCTATTGCACACTGCCACAGAGACACTGCCACTCCGACCTGTGAGGTTACTGCAGCGTTCAAAGAGAACTTGTAAAACGCTTGTTTGAACACGATGAAAAAATAAACAAAAAATTGACATCTTATGTAAAAACACTTGACTCCACTTAATAACCTTGAGATCTTTAGTAATTCAACATGGGGTCTTACAGCACGTAACACATGCATCACAGTGCAATGCTCAAATAATCTTGAGTAGGCCAGTTTGAATTATAATTTCTTCTGTCATCTTCCATGGGAGAACCACCCCTGCCAGCAAAATGTTTGATATTATAAACATCAAACAGGAATACGATGTATTTTAGGCAGTAAATAACATATTTTTATGTTTGCTAATGGAGAATTACTTGTGTGTTCTGTGTGAATTCTCTGTTATATACATATTAAATCATCTGATGTGTAATATGGCTAATCAAACATAAAAAACATAAGTCATTTACTGTTTTACAGAGTAATAGAATCTATATAGATTACAGAGGGGATGTTTTGTACAATATATCTACATACATATTGAGTAGAAAACCACTGTCTGACTTCTTTAATAACGTTTGATTTTCAAATGTCTGTCTTAATTTTAAGTTCATTCTGGTGGAGACTTTTGATGCTTATTGTTAGTTTGTCAATATCCTTTGTTCTGTTGATCCTATTTCTTCTTGTTGCATCTAGAAACACAGCAAAATTGTAATAGAAAAGAAATAGAAAAAAAACCAGAAACTGCATGATTTTAATCAATTTCAAAACTGATATTATACTGTCTTTGTAGAGGTCATATAAAGGCTCGGATTTTTCTCTGTTCTAATAATTTATTTCTGTATAACAGATATTGCACAGTTACTAGCCAGTTGACTAATATATATGCGTAATTCTAATGAAATGCTCTGCACACTTCATGGGGAGATTGGTGTGCACGTTTGCATACAAAGTGAAGAGTTATTGCACCACAAATTGCATGTACACAGTCTGTAGGCACAGTAAAAAGTAGCCAGATGGAATAATGAAATGTGCATCCAGCCCATATATGCACAGTGACACAGTAAACAAAGTACAAATCACAGTTTGTGACTGGTTCATTAATTCCAGTCAACAGACATGGTTAGATCTGTAGGAGAAACACGCAAAAGAATCTCATAATGAAGCCAGCCCATCAACACTACGGCACAGTCGTGGTGACAAGAAGTCGAGACGATCCACAACTTGGTTATTTTGATACAATATACATTAAACCTTTATATTTGAGAACAAGACAGTCCATCAAGCTAGGAAGATAAACCTCGTCTTTGATTGAAGATGTGGTGATAAAACTAAGTTTATCTGTTAAAAGTACAATCTACATAGAAACTTACTGACAGTTGGTTCAATTTTCTTGGCCTCCCCTAGTTTAGTACGAAATCATTTACGCTGGTTAGATACATTGTTTGAGTGCCCATGTCCTATTATTAGACAGAGCCTGATACATTGTTCCATTGTCCTCTCTATTATGGTGCCGAGCAGATGTAATAGTGATACTGCTATACTGTCCTTGTTAGGGTAAAGATCTTATAAATATAGGGGTCACCAATTATCACCGGATCAGAGAAATCTTTTAAACTTTGTGTAATTAATGATTTCAACATTTGATATAGATGCAAGTATATATAGTGTTGTTTATATGATTGTAAGTGAGGGTCGATAAATAAATAAATATAGGGGTCACAGATTATATCAATAAGGAAATCTTTAACAATGGTATTTTAAAATACATAGGTCTTCATTTTGAGGATAGGGTAATGCCTAATGAGTCAATAAATATACATTTCATGTAACTGTTGCATGCGAGATTAGGATCAAAGCAATACAGATATATCAAACAGATTTATTATTGCATAAATGGGAGGTGCAAGCATGATACAAAAGAGTTCCATTTAAAGGTCACAGTTCGTGTATATGGGGTCAGTTAATTATGACAAGGTTCCAGGCAGACCACAATCTAATTACATGTAAAGTCACAATATTATGACTAGGATTTCAAGAAGATGATCCTTGTATCATTGTGTGTTTTGTTTGTATAGGACTGAACTTCCATTTAATTACATGCAGGTCACACTGTAGAAGAGACAGGGTGTCTGCTGTGGTGCCCAGCATTCTAGTTCGACCTGTTTATATGCTGTAACCCTGCAGGCTTAGTGGAATGGTTTTGTACTTGTACCATGATAAAGTCAACATTGCTATATCACCTCAGTCATCGCCATGAATCACCAGTATAGTCTTAATGAGTAGCTACCATCTCCATAGAAGTGAAATATATTTTTCTGTAATTGTTGAGTAAACTCTGACGGAAGAAGGACGATTGGTCATTGATTGTAGAATGTTTACATCAGGTTTTATTTCAAAATTTCATGATACTTCACCTTGTTTTGTTCTGCTTTGAATAGAAATTTGAATTTAAAATAGGAACTTCTTTTCTTAAGGTGTGTATTGTTGTGTGATTGATTCTGATTGGTCATGTCGTAGCATACCTGTGTTTATTCGTGAAGCGTGCCTCAGTTTCTTCACAATGTTTTCCTTTTATATGAACACTAATGACCCATTAAAATAGATATAATGACAATTAAATTCATGAAGGAGTATTTCTATTAAAGGCTCAATGTTTAAACAAGTTTGTTTACCCATGGACATTTTTAAACAGAATTTCTTAAGATATTCAGTCGGTATTCAGACCATGACAAAAGGGCATCCAACCTTACACAATGATCTTAGATTACGCTGTAATGATACGGTCGGCCATGTAATAAGGAGAGAGTTTTAACACAGGTCCTACGTAGGTGGATGCATAAACAGCCAGGTGTAAAAGTAATCAAAGAATTTTCTGAGTATTGTGTTGAACTTAAAATGTAAATAAAAAAAAAATGAAATTTAATAGTAAAACAGTTAAAGCCAAGATATCCCCCTACAAAAATGGGGAAAAGTCACAATAGGAGTAAAGAACTTCCTTAGTATTGAATTAAACTTTAAATGTTAATTAGAACAAAAATGAAATTTATTAGTTAACAGTTGAAAGCCAAGATATCCTGCTACAAAAATGGGGAAAAGCCACACTTGGTGACGTAGTGTTTGACTTGATGGGAGTGTAAAAATTTAAGGGTGAAACGTTATTATGAATGAAGACTGACAGACATGTATCTGTTATTGCAAGGTATCAACTTCTGTGTCCGGTTTCTGTTTCACTTATAAATATCTTTAACTGATATTAGCAGTGGGGTGGTTATATAGCGCAGACACTTCTCTGCTGTACATATCTTCCTGACACAAGTCAATCCCAACTGGGCTAATCAAAACTTCATTAAAAATAGAAGCACTGACTAGGAGTACTCCGTGGTGTCCAGGGTCAGTGAGTAAGTTAAGATAGCAGGTAATTTTTCAAGGCATGTGCAAGTTTTCTTACAGACATCCAATACTTAGCCTGGTCATCCTGGCTAAGTCAGCAGATCAGACACCCTGCAGTGTCGAGTTGTCAGATTTCTCTTCTAACATGTATGGCATAGCTACAACTATTGCCTTGTTTCATCTACACCTAGGAACGCCATGCTATCTCCTGATTGGATTTTGACAGCTGTATGCAAATGAAATCAATTTAAAACGCTGTAAGGACCAAGATTAATGAATTGGCCATCAAGATGAATTTCTTGCTTAGTTTGCTGTGTATCACTCAGGTTTATACATACATGGTGGCCTGTCTGTCTGACCACTTGAATTTGAACCACAGTTGGCAATCAATTTACTTACCTTAAATCATTTGTTTGGGCAAACATTATTTCTGATTTTTGTCTGCAAGTGTAGTGTATTTATGCAAGCAGTATTCATTAACAGTAGGCATTAAATAAGCATATTTTAATAATTAAAACAATCTACATCAGTTGACATAGATTTGATTATTAGAGGAAAAGATTTTAAAAAAAACAAACAAAAAAAACACATCATTTATCAAAGAGTTTTCTGATTAGTAATGTATAACACAATTGTATGATAACAACTGACTGAGCTCTACCCCAATGTAAAATAATTTCTATAAGCACCATGATAATGAGGTATGGATGTTTGCATGCGATGAACAGAAGGAGACATTTGTTCCTATAGTGATCTGAAGTGGTTACATGGATGACCTGAGCCCACACATAGAGTGTTAAAGTTGAGATCTGACACATAGTTATGGGGTTACAAGGGTTGTAATATGGTTATGCTTGAGTCCTTTGATCTGATGTGTATCAAGTATATTTCAATGGTTTTGAAAAGAGGAGGAGGAGGAAGGTAATTAGCATATGCATGAGTATAAGGTCAACGACAGTATTTGACTTCCATTAAAGAACAGATAATTAAAAGTTGGTCTACAGTGTTTGTGAAGCATTAATGGTTAGAGGAAAAGTTTGACAGATTTAAAAAGAGGCGACAGTTCATGAACTCTGATTACACAAATAATTTAAACAAAGACCGAAAATGTTACTGCTTTGTGATTGACCTTTTTTCTTTAAACGGAGGATTGATGTACACATGGCATGGTCTAGAAATATAGCCAATGGTATTGGCCTATGTACATGACACTGTATCTTATGTACATGACACTGTATCTTATGTATGGTTATTCAGTGAAGTTTAAGGTATGTGTTCAGGAAATGGTGAAGTCATGAAAAAGATAAACAATTCAAAAAAAATATCCATTAGAAATAAAAAAGAATGAGAAAACAAATATATCAGTTGAAGTGAATGGGTTTTAGGTTTAAAAGTTTACGGTCATCACTTGAAAGATTCCCATGTGATGTTAACATGACTTCATGATCTGTAAATGTGTCTCATTATAAATGGCAGTAACGGTAAACTGTTATGTTAACCTTCTGTTGGGTGATATATCTCCTGTACAGGCATGCGTCAGGACTCATCATAGTCAATATAACCAAGCTTCCTGTTTTTCAAGTCGTACTGTTGTAATAAAGTTTTAAAAAATATCGTAAAAAAATGGTCCTTGTTTCTGTTGCACCTTACAAGGGACTCTTGTGTTTATCATGCATGCTAATTGGTTGATGGATGGCCCCTTCCAAATTGTATGTAATTCCCTGTGAAATATGGCAGAACAAGTTCCGTGATTAATGGCCGTACCACTGGCAGCCATTTATAACTGCTCAGATCCCCCTACTGCTGTATAGAGCAGTTTGCTCTCTTTTACTCCTGGCTATCAAACAAACCTACCATGCTGTCAACCTGGCAGAAACATGCAGTGGACAGAATGCATGATAAATGTCTGTCCTTGACCACAGTGGTCAAATATATGATAAATCTTGACCAAAGTGGTCAAATATGATAATTCTTGACCACAATAGTCAAATATGCATTTTATTGAATATAAAGGAATTCATTTTGTTTCATGAAAAGGCTTTAAATCATGTGCACATGTAAGCAGCTTTTATATTGGCATCTCTACATGATATCAGGATATGGACAAATACAATTCTTTGACTGAACAATAAGCATAAAAGATTATCTATAACAGGACAGATAAAGGTTATCACATGACATATATAAAGGATATCACTCATCTATTTTGTTTAAGTCTTCAAAAAAACTAGGAACATCTCACCCTTATATGTAGACATTGACCAAGAAAGTGAAACTGAAAGACGTAAATCATTCGTTACTGAAACATAGTAAATATCTGTCTGACAAAGGAGGACTGTCATTGGGAAGCCATTAACTGTACTTTTGGCAGTACTTATAGGTGTAAATAGACTGGTGAGAAGTAGGATGTTGACTAATTATGTCTTGTTTTGCTATGTGAAGAAGCATCAACTTTCTTTGTAACTTTATAACACACCACAGCCATCGTTCCCTGGCAACAAGATATCACCCAAATATAATTATCTCCCTTTCATGTCCCTTTATCATGGTTGGGATCATCGTCAAGGCAATATTTAAGGACAATTTTAAAACAATTTTCTGTCATTAAAATAGATACAAAGTTACTCAATACATGTGTGGTTTGTGTGTCTGCTGTGAAATGTATGTACACTGGTTTGTGTGTTGGAGGATTGAATGAGATTTTTACGTATCGTGTTTCATGTGTTTCCTACTGAATGTTTACTATTGTATAACGTGTATCTGATTTGGCGTAAAAACAAGGAGTTGAGAAGTTTGGGACGTTGGACAAGCGTGGACACCCACCAAGTGTGGAAATGTTTTTATCGCTTGGCTTTGGAAGCGTAATCTGTACTTTTCCGCCTGGACGACTAAATGTTCATTTGAATAAATGAGCGTGTAATGTCCCTGGGACATGACTCCTGTTGTATGTATGTTGTGATGCGACAGGGTTTATAACAGTAAATACCACAATATGACACTTTCATTTCCTTTCCTAAGGTGGGCAATCAAAAATTAATATAGGCACATAAGTGTTTTTGTATAGCCCTCAATAAGTCAACAAAGCCTCAGTTGATTAATTCGATCTAGATCTCGGACCTATATACAGACTGACAACTTCATTGAACAGAAGACATTGGGGTATTTGATTGCCGCTAATCCTGACAGATTTCGTCTGGTTTATGTACTAACTAGAATGCAAAGACAAATATACCATAATTAATTACAAGTCAGGGTTTTTTTTCCACAAAAAATTTAGAAAAGCACAGAAGACAAAATTTGTTTTTCAGTTGATTCTTATATCACCAGTACTGGTAAAAAAAATTAATTGAGTTTTTTGTTTTATGTAAACTGGAGTGAAAGAGTTTTCTGGGTACTATGTCAAATGTTATCAATACTTTAACATAGAAATATACTGGCTGATTTGCCATCAATTGTACAAGTGACTGGGAGAAACTGGAAGTTTGGGGGAGAGAAAATTTGGAGGGGGAGTAATATTGATACCACAATTTTTTCCCTGTCTTCATGGTTTAAGGATAACAGATGCTTTTTTTCCTTTATGTAAATCTTGTCTTATTATGTCTCCAGTGATTAAAATTGTTAGCTCTGACACAGATTTCTGATATTGCAGTAAAAAACTGGGTGACACAGATGGTTGATATATATATATACAGTCTATATGTTATATTTATACAAATGAATGTTTGTCATTTATATAATCAATATTATACTCAAGTATATATCTGAAATTGATATGACTCAAGATACAACAAAAATTGTCAAGTGAGGAGCAGTTCAATAAAAATTAATTAGAATGACGTACCAGCTAACTATTAATTTGAAGAAAACGTTAATTACATATATACCTTAACAAATTAAAGTTCTATATACTTTCATATGTATAAACATGCAGTGATATCTAGCTATAGCAGAATAGTCTGTCCATTAGAATCATTTCTTATGTTATTAAATATGAACATTAATCTATAAGTAAACATGTTATATAAGTATAATTAAGTTCTTCCCACGGATATCTTGTATCATCACAAGTTTTAAGTATTACATGGCGAAATAATTCATACTCTTATATATAAATGACTGGCATTAATGGGGCTTGGTCCTTTTTGCCAGTCAACCCAAACAGAAACAGAACAGAATTTAATAGACAAAACTAATGTGATCACACAAGTCAGTATCGTAAATAAGGCACATTCAACTTGATTTATGCTTTGTTTTGATTTTAATTTGCGACTTGGGTGTATTATTTGAAAATAAAATGCAGCACTTGCAGGAACAACAATTAGTGTTAATCAGATTTTGTTCTTGAAATCTCAACAGCTTGTCGGAAATCAAATGCAAAGTCTTTTGATGTTCTACCTATGTATTGCCCACTTAGTGTTGTCTAGGGGAAGTTTGTTATCTTTGGTGCTAAACAGAACATAAAATAGACTTTTCTTAAATAGGATTTGTACTAACTTTATCGGTTCGGGGCTCGTAAATTGAAACTATGACTTGTAGAGTTCATTAAACACCCATAATAAAGTTCTAGTTCAAAGCGGTCCAATTTAAATGGTAGCATAATTGAAGTTTTTGTTGCCCATTTTTTCCTCCATAGATTAATGGCCTAGACAGATTGTAGGAAGAAATCTATCTCGCTTCGTAAAATATCGTAAAATCTTAAGACTTTGTCTCTTGGTAGTAAAATGTCTAATGAATGTTTAAATTTGGGAGATCTAAGTCCGAGCTCTTTGTCTTCATGACACTTGCTTTGAGTCGTTCTTAATTAAATATTCTTCTAGAATCGGTGTGTTTTATTGATTAACAAAGATCAATCGGGTTTTATTCCTTTCTGTTTTAGAGAGACAATTCCCTGCATCAGCATGATTAGACATTAAATAAATTGTAACTCCGCAGACCTTGCATATTTTTTTGTGTTCGGGATTTTAATTATTCTCTTTGAAATTAATGACATTGTATCGCAATGAATCCCAAAACGATGCTTTTAAAATTAACTGATGAATAACTGAAACGGTATCATTAAAGTTTCTTTAAAGTTAACTCCCAGTAGACATATATACAGATTGTTTATGAGAAACGTGTAATAAGAAGAACCAGAGATGTATCCATAATGACTTATTGAGATTCTACATGTCATTCTTCATGTTTGTGTGCACTTTAACTTTGATATTATGTCAATATGTTGGTCTGTTAGGTTTATAGTACGATCTACCACATATAGGTCATACTATTAAAATGTCATTGCCACAAGTAAAAAAATGTTCATTAAAATGTTTGAAAGTGCAATAATCCGTATGATACTGCATATTCATGAGTTACATTATCGGTGCGAGTCGTTCAATTAATTGAACACAAGGCAACATTTCTCCCAATTGTTGTAAAGAAATGATAAAATTTTGTCAGATGTTGTCTTGTTGAATATCCAAGGAATGATGGAATCGGAATATTTGTTAAATAAAATTTTTAAATCTTTTAAAGTACATCGCCATGGTTACCTCATTAACCAATATGAAATATAAAGAGATGATCTCTGAAGGTCAGCCAACAGTTTTAATCATTCCTGGTGGTCCATGATCAAATGATACATAAATAGATGAAGACATTTCGTGAGCTGGAGCTGTTGTAAAGATTAATGGACGTCTTGCCATGATAAAATCACATGTCTTAACTTTGTAAGATGGTGAATATTGATTTATGTTTATGATAATTTCATTGCAAGAGAAACGGTTTGAAGTTCTCATGAGTTGTATTTATGTATATGTGTATTAATTATCATAACTTCTGATACGGATCTCACCTTCCATGGTCATTGATGAGAGACCAGTGGTCAGTTGTGGCTTGAGGGACTACTGTATGTGACTAATGACTGGTTATCATGGCTTTGCCGACAGATGTGGTGAGGAAGGCCGCAGGGTCAGTTTGACCAGCAATTGGCTAACAAGCTTATGAAATATTGATGTGTTACTTGTGTAATTGTATTGCCTTGTTCTGTAGATAATAACAGAAATTGTGTCAACTTGTCACCATCTTTAAATGGGTAGAGGTCAAGTTAACACCACATAAACTGACCAGGGAAATCACCACACAAGGACACATCACTGACCGCTGTTTAAGGTGTTGACATGTAAATGACTTTAAATTGATTTATATAAACCCACTTCCAATATATATACATACACACACACACACACACACAATTCTAGAGTATTTCAAAATGTTGATATTAAAAAAGCCCTTATTCCTGTAAACAGAGCATTTTTTTGGATTCTTTGAAGAAAGTTTTGTTGAGTAATTCAAAAAAATTTGAAGAAAAAAGATTCCAGTAAACAATGTGGTTTTAATAACCATTTTGCCAGGATTTTCGAGAAAAAAATAAATTTAAAAATGCATATAAACCAACCGTATTTAAATAGCCTTTGTATCATAAAAGTGATTGACAGTAGTTGACCTTAACCAGCAGTCACTATATATGAACCCAACTTGTTCTTTGGCGTATACAATAATACAATTTTATTAAACCAGTTACAATAGACATATAACTTTATGAACCTTGAATATTTCAAATTTGCAGTAAATATTTCAAAGTTTTATGAATATCCTAGTGTTTTATTTCACAGACTGACAGACAGAAATCTCATGGAGTGTGCTTGTTAGCATTACAAAATGTGCTTGTTAACATCAACCGTCTTTCACAGGAAATAAATTAGCCCATCTACTCTTGGCATTTAATGAAATGTTTCTGCTTTTGTAAATTGTGTGGACAGATTCGTAATTAAGGTAATTATAGAACCTAAAGTGATTACATTGTTGGTCAAAGTGACCCTTCAACTGACCGCTGATGGCTTCATTGGTCAGTGTAGAGACAGAATGTTTATTCTTGGTCTGGTGGAGTGGTCGCAGATGTATGCAGAGAGTCTTTACCTTATAATTAATTGTCAGAGTTGAATTAAACATATTTATCTGAAATAGTTCCAACATTGCTGTTTGATTAAGACATACAATAAGCTGTAGAGTTCCATGTTGTTTGATATAATAGTCCCTTACTGTATGGTACACATCATGTGTCAAACCTTACTGCAATTTGATAGAGGCATTAATACTTCAAAGTATTTCATAGTTTATATGTCTCGTAAACAAAGCTGCCTCAAAACTCCAATTTGGTGTGAAAATTGTTTCTAAATGTTCACATTTGAATACTTTTCATATAAAAATTTGATAAATATAAGACAAAAATTTACGAGATTGCATGGGCAACGCAGTTTCCACAATGGTATATATACCGGTACCTACACAATATAAAATTGTTGCTTTGTAGAACCCATACCTGTCAACTTTGAAAATATCAAAGTGGGGAGATTTGTAGGTTTCATGTGGGAGATTTAAAGTTTTAGTAAGAAAAAATAAGGAAAAAAAGAATTTCATGGTAGAAATAATGCGTAAATGCCAGAAATTCTAGTCTAAAAATAGAGATTCCCTACGGTATTTATGGGGGAGACTTGGAAGGTATGGAAATCTTCTGAATATTGTTTTTGTGACAATATCAGTACTAAATGGTTCTTCACTTTATCACATAATATGAAGTTAAATACTTGTCCTCAAAAGTACAAGATTATCTAGACTAATTTAGAACAATGAATAAACATATCTGTAAGAATTCATATCCCGAAGTCAGTTTAAAAAGGTGGGGACAGGACAAATTTTTAATAATAGATAATTAAATTGAACTTTATTGTTAATCTAACTGCAGGCACAGGCACATGCAGTTAAAATACATAGTAACAAACAAACCCGATTTATTTGGTAGGTTTGAGAGTTGAGAATTGTCGTTAATCACATTAGTGATGTTTTTAGGAAAGAACATGACAGTTCGCCAGGGGATGTAGATATCCCTGAACTCGGCTGTAAAAATGATATAGTTTGTGGCTATAAGGTTACATGTGTAATGGCACCTCCGTCTGTCAGTTCATGATATACTCAGACTCCTGGTAAATTAGCTGTACACATTCATTACTCCCACACCAGTCTGGACAAGATGTACTGCTGAGGACTGTCTTATGTTTATGTCAGATTTTGTGTAATTAAAAATGTCAAAAATAACCTTGAAAAGTCCTTAAAAACTTGTCATTAAGTCTAGGAGGACCAGGATTTATTAGAATATGATGTAAACATTGTATAATACATATAGCAGCGTTTTTGTTTGTTTTGTCACAAATCGTAAGAAATGACAATTCCTTGCATGTGCCATGTACTTTAAAGCTATTTCCATAATGATGTCCGGAACTGCTATTACTGCATTAATATATGTATAGGAATTAGTATTGTCCCATGAATTACACAACACATGAACTATACATGTACTGTATTAAATCACTAAGGTTATAATAGGTTAGTATAGTGAGTTTAGTATATGTTAATTTAATAAGTACCATCATAACATTACACTTGTTGTTAGATTAAGGATTTTAGTCAATATTTTGTGATTTAAACTCAAATACATCTTTCCAAACAATAAAATTAATTATCTGAAAATTCCAATTAACATTCATTGGAATATAACTTAAATGGCATATAGTACATATATAATTATTTACAATAGCCTGGATTCTGTGGAATGGCACAGATGTACTGGCTGCATTGTTATGTAAATGAAGTGACAATATCCTTTGTGTGGTCAATTGGTCAGTTACTGCAGCTGTTCCCCCAGAGTGTCCAGTTCAAATATTACCTATTGATAGTGACCATAGGGACAATATTACAAATGATGAATGTCCAGACTGCATGTTAAGCTCACAGTAGGCGATGTGTAGTGACCAATGGTCAGTTCCAACCTTTCAAACATGATTAGCTGAATTTGCTGCTGAGGCTAATATGGCAAGTGTCCCAGTGTTAATTCAGGGCTTGATTAATGAGAATTTAGTTCCTCAATGCAGGCAACCATCTTGTATGAATGTTATCAGTAAAGCCTAAAATGTTTTATTATCACAATTTAGACCAATTGATAAAATTAAAGGGCCACTAAAGATTTACACAAAGTTGAATTGTGGCTGGATCATTCAAAAGGTTTTAAACACTCATTATAACACTTTAGGTATGGAAAGTTTCACTTTGATAATAAATTGACCAACAAGGGAGTCTGCACTAGACAGGTGGCAATGTTAATGGGTCAAATATATATGATATTCACCTGTCCTTGATGAAGTCCTTCTTTTAAAGGTGTCCAGTTTGACCTTGGATTGTTTAAAGGTAATTTGCCAAACTCAACCATAAAGACGGCAAATGTTAGCCGATCTAATTTAATTGTTTTAAAGTAAAGTTGACTGATAAGTTACACTGACATTACATTAAAATACTTTACCAAACTCTACCATAAATAAGGCAAATGTTAGCCGAGCTAATTTTATTGTTTTAAAGTAAAGTTGACTGAAAAGTAACACTGACAT
>JAUMGZ010187479.1:0-39198 GCA_032359645.1 Pododesmus macrochisma
TTCGTGCACTACGTTGGTTTATTCGTGCACTACGTTGGTATATACGTGCACTAAGTTGGTATATAAGTGCACTACGTTGGTATATACGTGCACTACGTTGGTATATACGTGCACTACGTTGGTATATACGTGCACTTCGTTGGTATATACGTGCACTACGTTGGTATTTACGTGCACTACGTTGGTATATACGTGCACTACGTTGGTATATACGTGCACTACGTTGGTATATACGTGTACTGCGTTGGTAATTTGGTATATACGTGCACTACGTTGGTAATTTGGTATATACGTGCACTACGTTTGTATTTTGAATCATAACGAGAAGAAGTGAAAAGGATTTTTTTCGACATCGCACACTCGTGTATTACTAAAGCGCCAATGTAACCAATCATGCAAAATGCACGTTTCAAATGGTGACGTCATAACAAGTATTGTTACCATCTACCAAGTTATGCATTAAACGAAAGCAACCTTGCGTTTATTGTAATAGCATGCAAAGGCCAAAGAAGAAAAAATACCCCCAAAAATGAATAAAACATTTATTAAAATAAAAAAAATAAACAAATAAACAAAAACTTTGCGAAGCAAATTGTGTGAAAATGAAAAGTATTTGGCATTTAGTTATAGAAGATATGTATATACACAACCGAGAGGTTCTTGTCAAAGAGGGCATATAAATAATCATTCTGTCAAGCTTAGGCGGAATAATTACGACCAATATGACGTAAACAATTACGTACAGTCAAATGATTGTATCATTTTTATTTGTAACCCAAATTAGAATATTTGAAATTCTTTAATAGTATCTTAATTGTCTTAGCGTTTGACATTTACGTTTTTAAATTGCATTGTAGTTGACGTTATGATGAGTAAAAAATTGTTGCTGATAATTGTCTTTTATGTTAATTTTAATCAAAACTTTACAAAGTGAATGTTAGTTCCTGGGAGCGTTAACCTTGTAACGGCTTTCTTGATTACTATCGTACACTTAGTAACTATGACAAGTACAGACAGTTACTTAGTGCAGGATAACACAATGCGTAATATATTTCAAAATTTTAGTCTGTCTTTGACATTGATATGAATTTAATGCAATGTTATGGAGCCTTGACCTAATTTATACCTATGAATGAAGTCGTAAAATTGAATATGTCACCACATCAAATTGTGTGAACCGTTGTATCGGGTCATTCATAATGCAGTTACGTATTTCAAATTCGTACATATGACGTTAACGAAGACGGTATACAAATTAGACTCTAATCATCTTATTAGGCGAATGTCACATCAAACCTCGCAAAGTGTACGTAATTTATATGACGCGAGTATTGCCGCTTTTAGAGGACTTGCGTTTTATTTATGTAAATTAGACAAGTATGTTGACTTTGCTGAACTGCTATATGATAAAAGGTTTGTATGTAGGTCTTACTGGTCTAGGTTGTGTATTGGCATGTTTTTGATAAATATTATGGTAGATAAAATGGCAATAGAATCGTGATGAAGGTCAAGTTAAAACTTGATAACGCTCGTTGAAGTGGTGATCGTCCGCCGTATTGTAGATATATTACACACTGTGTTGGACAAATATTGACACTTTATATTTAAATGTCTACTACTGAATTGAAATATTAATTCATCCGATTTTTTAAGCACTGTGATATTTCCAGCGATTTATTTCATTAAGAAATATGAAGCACAATATGTACAAGTTACGGAATAATCTGTAAGTTCTACGCATTACTTATTAGTGAGAGTATACGTTAAAAAGACGCAAACTCAGCTTAATCACAGAGAAAATAAGCAAAAACCACTTAAAATCATTAATTGAAATTCATTTTTGACCTTACATCAATATGAAGAAGTTTTATAAATTTAGCCCACGTGTTGGATAACACCTAGCGCTCACCTTACTTGACCATCTTGCGTTTTCTTAGCGCAACCACATGAATTTGTTCTTGTTTTTTAACACCGTGATCCAAAACAGTGTTATTTTTGGTATATTTGGTGTCTGAAGTACGTGAACTAACGTATCACTCATACAACTAAAAGGTAATTCAAATTGTGAATTTAGTGGTATGAATCATCTTCATAATAGCATGCACAAATAAAAATCAATCTTATTTAGAGGAGTGTGCAATTTAAGGGTAACTATCGCGCTTTGAATACAGATATTACACCAAATTCTGCTTTAATAAATCATGATAATTAAGGTGATTTTCATTCTATATAAATTACAACCCTAGAACTTCGGTCGTTGTTTGTTTTTTGACGCAAGGTGCAAGATATCACTCAAAAGTTATAAAAGTAAGTTTGCTCAACTAAGATGTCACCGAAAACATGATTCAAACTAAATACATTAGCCTGGGTTATTCAGTCCATTCCCTAAGTAGATGTATCTAGATAATAATCGTCGTATAAATAGTTTGATTTTGAATGTTTGTAACCAACGAAAAAGATAATGTATGATGAAAAAAGTAAACGCAACGGCAGCTGTATGTTAAAAAGTAATGTCTTGTCTTTATTTGTGAACAGATACAAGAATAATAGTGAAAATAAACGCAGATAACATTTACTAGATGTTGCACATTTAAATATGTGGTATAAAATGGTTAAGAAAGGGTCAATGACCTTACGGTGTGCATGTTAAGCATGGATAGATTGTTCTTATTGTAGCGTAAACAACCATTGATGCATATTCTTTTGTTGTGAATTTTCCACCTGTTGGAGTCAAGATCAAGAACACAAGCCATGATAGATAGCATTTAAAGAAGAAAAGTCGGTGAGTTGTGTCCATACCACGAAGGTGCAACACTGTGTTGACATAATCAAAGTTTACAGTGTTTTGAGCACCTGATGATTGGGAACTGTTTTATATTAATCAACCGATATAGATATTAAAAACAGCGGAAGAAGTTGTATACATCAACAGCCCACTTAAATATGCTAATCAACGCTGAAATAATGTTTTTCCATTATCTAATAATACACTTCACATGCCTCTTTACTTATCTGTCCATAATGCATCCGTGGATTGAATAGATTGTTTCAAATATTCATTTACCCATAATAACCGGAACCAGAAGTATAACATAATTTGTATATACACCTCAACAAAAACAACTTGTTGTGCTTTGCTTTTAAGTTGTTACCATCAAAACTAGCACATTTTTTCATAGTGTTGATATGAATTCTTAATTTTTGTCCATGAAATGTTGACACACATAATGTGTGTGCACATTTGTTTTGAGCTCTTTACTATATCTCTGTATCAGCGGTTCAATATGCTAACATGTCAATAGATACACAGAGAAGTGGCCTTGGAATCTTACCCTAGTTTATTTCAATTACACTGTTTACACCTCTTTTTATATATGTTAGAACTTATGCAACATTGTGTATATCTTTCATTCAAAACAACAAAATAAAGTGCATTTTGTACTAAATCGTTCGTCCAAAACGGTTGTAATGGTGTATGTATGACATGACTTTGTAGAGTATGCTGCACCTTGTTGTTGCAAAAGTACAAAATGAAAATTTAAGTAAAAGTTTTTCAAACTTATAATGATATTAGCTGACAGTCATTTTGTTGGTACGTTTCATGCTCTTTCTACATTTGTTTAAATGCACATGTATATGTATTGTTAGGTTGTATGGTCTTTATCCTTTTCGGTAGAGGACATATCCAATACTTGCAACAAGAAACGTCTTTATGATGGCAGTGCTCAAAGGTGATGTTGCACGCGTTTACACTGTCACGTGAAATGTCGTTAGTGATAATAAAGGTACACTTGCGGGGGATATATAACACTAAAAATCAAATTGATATCAAACCATTTATGTATTCAAATTAATTATTATTTGTATTCTAATTTAAACTTCACAGACATAAACTTGTTTTACAAGGAGTCGGAGAACATTCCAGTTTCTCATCGTGTTTTTAACATTATAGGACAAGTGCACTATTGTCAAGCATCTTGGTCTTTCGTCGTGCGTTAACATTTTACATTTTGAACTTAAACGCAAAGTAAATGGTCCTGTCCTAGTGTTTATATTTTACGCGTACATCTGAAATCCAAGGTGGCCGCCAGAGCCGCCATATTGAAAACCTATTTTCAACTTAAACTTAACTTCTAACGAGGTCTAAAGAAAGAACGAAATAAAAAGGACTGACAACCAAGAATAACGCAAAAATATAAGGAAGGATAACATCTGAAACAAAATGGCACGATTTTGGAAAGATGACACCTGAATCACAGGCATTAACGATCAAGAAAAAAGCAAACAAACATCAAAGGGCAATATACACACACGAAAGACATGACGTCAACATTTGAGGACAGCAACCAAAAGCTATTTAAACAATACATTTACAATAGAGAGGTAAAACCATTTTGTAATGTGTTGGTCTTTGTCAATCAGAAAGGTTTTTAGTCCATCTGGACCAAAGGTCCAAGGTAGACTTTTCTCATACAAATCCCGTCCGTCGTCTGTCCGTCCGTCGTCTGTCGTCCGTCGTCCGTCCGTCGTAAACTTTTCACATTTTCAACTTCTTCTCCTTAACCATTGGACCCATTTCATCCAAACTTAATAGGAAGTATCCCTAGGGGAAGGGGATTCAGATTTGTGCAAATGAAGGGGCTCGGCCCCCAAGGGGCACCTCTAGGGGGCCAAAAGGGGGGAAATTTGTCAAAACTTCAAAAAATTTCTTCTAATAAAGTAGAAGGCCTAGAGCTTAATGTTTCGGTATGTAGTAATTTTAGGGCATGGAGAAACAAGTTTGTTTAAGGCGTGACTCTGGGGTAAAAAATAGGTAACGCGTTTTGGGGTCAAAGTTCAACGCTATAACAAATATGTTAACTATTCACATTTTTGACTTCTTGGCCAAAACTACTGGACTAATTTTATCCCAACTTAATAGAAGTCTTTCCGTGGGGAAGGAGAACCAGATTTGTTCAAACGAGGGGCTGGGTCTTTAGGGGGCACCACTTTGGGGGTCGAAAGGGGGTAAATTTGACGAAATTTCAAAAATCTTCTAATAAATTAGAAAGCCTAGAGCTTAATGTTTTGGCATGTAGTAACTTTAAGGCATGGAGAGCCAAGATTGTTCAAAGCTTGACCCTGAGGGAAAAAATAGGTTACATTTTTGGGGTCAAAGTTCAACACTATAGCAAATAGTTAACTATTAACATTGTTGACTTCTTGTCAACAACTATTTGAAGAATTTCATCCAAACTTGGTAGAAGTCATCTCTGGGGGAAGGGGATCCCGATTTGTTAAATGAAGGGGCTCGGGCCCCTAGGGGGCGCTACTTTGGGGGCCGAAAGTCGGAAAGTTTGACAAAATTTCAAAAATCTTCTAAAAAAACTAGAAGGCTTAGTGCTTAATGCTTTGGTTTGTAGTAACTTTATAATTAGGGAATGGCGAACCAAGTTTGTTCAAGGTGTGACCCTAGGGTAAAATGTATACAAATGCCAATCCAGATGGATGTTAAGGCCCGATGGGCCTCTTGTTTTCAATTACAAGTTATTGAACAGCAGTTTTTTACATGTCTACAGTCATTTCCTCGTTTTGGTCCAAAGCTCTAACGATGTCCACTATGACTTTATGACCGTCAATTATAGGTTTAATCACATTCTTTACAAGATCACTCTGAACTGATTGGCGGTTACCGGATTTGAGACTTCTTTTCCTTGTGACCTATTTAGTAAGACTTGGGTTCCGTGTTGCACACGCATGTTAACCATCAATCAACACGAAAATCAAATATAAATGGCCACATAAAACTATTACAAGTTAAATATAATTCAATAACGTATGTCCTAATTTAAAACAGATTATCCTACAGACATGTCTTTACACGGCCCTTCAAAGATCACACTATGACTCACGACCTCGTGCTATTTTACTTCTTACCTACTGACATACATTGTACATTTACTTCAAGTACGTAAATTCATTTTTAAATGTCGTCAATGTTTAAATAGTCGTCAATAAAACGGAAAGATTTTCTAAATCGTCAACATGTTGCGATCCTAATAACGTAAACTAACCTTGACAGTGGTAGTTTGGTTTTTATAAAAAGATAAAATTTTGTTTACATCCGCACATTTTACATTTGTATTTGGTTTCTAAGTTGTTCAAACTAAAAATCAAAGTGATAAATTGCACTTTAGTCCACCTGTACAGCATCTAACGAACTTCTCCATTATCTATCTGTCGTCTGTCCGTTGTTAATTTGTCACATATTCGACTTGTTCTCAAAAACCACTTGGCTATTTTTGACAAACGAGATTCTTCTTATCAAAAGTATGTTCCTGGCTTCTGATTGACAGAGACATTTTGACTTTTCTTGTCAAGAACCGTTGATCCGATTTTCATGAAACTTCCTTTTCATATTCCTTGCATGGTCCCCTTTTAGATTTGTGTCCGACGTTTCCGAACTTCATCCAACATGACCGCAATAGTTTCTGATTGGTCGAGACCTTTTCGACTTGTTGTCAACAATCGTAGGTCAGATTTTGATGAAACTTGGTGAAGACGTTCTTTGCATGTATTGGTCCCGACATCATTGACCTCAATCTAATACGACCTTTTGGGCTTTTGGTTAGCTGAGAAATATTCGACATCTCGTCAATAACCGTTGGTCCGTTAAAATGAAACTTGTTGTATATTGTCCTTGTATGGTCACTTTCAGATTCATGTCTGACTTTTACGAACTCCATACAGTACAACAGCCAGGGTTTCTGATTGGCCGAGACCTCCGTGCAACACAACACGTAGGAATTGCTGATCAAACGTTGCCAAACTCAATCAATATGACCATACTGTTTTCTGATTGGCTGATCAAACGTTGCCAAACTCAATCAATATGGCCATACTGTTCTCTGATTGGCTGATCAAACGTTGCCAAACTCAATCAACATGGCCATACTGTTCTCTGATTGGCTGATCAAACGGTGCCAAACTCGATCAATATGTCCATACTGTTCTCTGATTGGCTGATCAAACGTTGCCAAACTCAATCAATATGGCCATACTGTTTTCTGATTGGCTGGTAACTTTTTCACTTCTTTTCAAGAACCATGGAATCCAATTGTAAGTCTCACATTTTCGCAACCAGGGATTGAATTACCTCAGATAGACTAAATGACCAGAGTTTCATAAAAAAAATCAGTTTTAAATCAAACTATATAGGTCACGTAATTACATGTTGTTAGGACTAGTTAAAATTGAGTTAAAATAATGAGAGGCCTTTTGTTATATTCATAATCAACAGTTTGCCAATGGTCTCGATCTTATGTAGCCTTACTACAGCTGCGGCGTAATGGAATTATACACTAACAATGCACTGTTTGAATAAAAAAGGAAGTTTCGTTAATAACAAGATCATCATTTTACGAGACACTTCGACTTTAAACATCAACATGACATCTTGATGAATATATCGGGCCGATGAGCGGAGATAAGTTACAAACGACCCTATGTTTTCGATTCAATATTCATGAGTCAGTCCTCATATATATTACCCGAAATGTAGGCTAATTTTAGGTGACAGGATACCATATACAATATCGTCGCCTTCCGTTCCTGTTTGACTATCACCTGGCGTTATGTTTACTTGTGGTTTATGCACCCTGGATTACCGAGGACAAACCTATATTTGTTCATCGTACTCCATATATAAAAATACAGCCATATCTATGAACAACTATCTTGCTCTGTGTTCATCGTTCACTTAATATATAAGGTGCGGTAAATTGTATTCATGTATAGTTATGTTGCCTACGAATGTTCTTCCATTTTAAAACTTGCCAATCAATCCTAATCAATGTTAATTTTTTTAAATTTCAAATTTGTTAAAGGGTTAATATATGCATATAATTATGTAAGTATGCAAGTTCTTTATTGTGTCCAATTTTGAAATTTTGTAAATGTTCCAATATACATATCAGTCCAGATTTAAAAGATTCTAAAGTCGACATATCAACTCATAATAAGTTAAGTTAAACTCAATCTAAACAAACAGCTAATATTCAGCAACTATGAGTTTAAGATGTCTATTTTAATCCTTGATTGATACCTTTGAATTAACTCAACGTATACAACCTTAAACTATCACAACCTTGCATTAACTCAACCTTAAACGTATACAGCCCTTAACTTACTCAACCTTAAACGTATACAGCCCTTAATGAACTCAACCTTAAACGTATACAGCCCTTAACTAACTCAACCTTAAACGTATACAGCCCGTACCTAACTCAACCTTAAACTTATACAGTCCTTAACTAACTCAACCTTAAACAATAACAACCTTGCATTAACTCAGCCCTAAAAGTTTACAGCCCTTAACTTACTCAACCTTAAACGTATACAGCCCTTAACTTACTCAACCTTAAACGTAAACAGCCCTTAACGAACTCAACCTTAAACGCATACAGCCCTTAACTAACTCAACCTTAAACGTATACAGCCCTTAACTAACTCGGCCTTACACTTAATTTCTTGTTATATTCGTACCAACAAACAACTAAATAGTTTATATATTTATACCTATATATTAATAACCGTTGTAGGTATAAGTAAAATAGAATACCCGCTATTTAGAGTAAATGAAGCTATATTGATAAGCAATTACCAACAAGAACATTCAATTATAAAGTTATAAATTTTCTAGTACATACGACCAAACTGTAACCACCAAACCTCGGATTGAAATTATATAAACGGGGAATTTATTGGGTTTTAAAGTGCAGCGTATTATTCATGCCTGCTGTCAGTCAAAACATACAGTTTCATCGTTTTGATGATTTCAGAGATTTTAACTTCCATAAAAGGTTTAATTATATTGCAATTCTGTAGTTGACCTACTTACACAAGCTGAAGTGTATGTGTTATTGTCATTGACAAACCCTTCACTAGGACATGACTGACAGTGCATCCTCTTATCTCAGAGCACTTAGATAAAGAGATAAATCTGTAAAGATTTACGCAGTTCGTTCATGTACTTATAATACGTCATTAAAGGACAACTGTCTGAATGTAGCGCATTGATATAAGCTTGGAGACTTTGATTTGATAATGAAAAAAACCCAATCTGTACGAGGTACACTTGCTTTGTAATTTGTCATTTTTAGTCCATTTCAACCCAAATTGGTGTAAAGCATCCATAAAGAAAAGGGATCAAATTTGTTTGAATGATTGGATCGTCATCTTCCGGGGGTTCCACTAGGGGGAAGGCAAAGTGTGGAAAATTTGACAGGAAATAAAAAAAAAACTTCTACTAATAAGCTAGAAAGTCTAGGTCAAAATAGGCGACGACATTTCACATTTATAGCAAATATCTTAACTTTTTACATATTCGACTACCAATTTCAACCAAACTTGGTACGAAGCATTCCGAGGGAAAGTGGATTCAAATTTGTTCAAACCAGGGGGTTTGCCCTTCAGTTAGGTCCTCTAGGGGTCAAAGTGAAAATCGTCTTCTAATAAAAAGAAGATGGCGTATAGCGTAACGTTTGTGTAACTTGTAATCTTGGTTTCGAAAACTACGGGATTAAAACTTGTGTTATCTTTTTCACATTTTCGACTTCGCCTCCGAAAAATATTTAACAAATTTCAACAAAAATTGATAGAGGAAGCATACTTGTGTGGGAGGGAATCCAGATTTTTATTCAGGTTTAGGGCTCGGCCACCAGTGGCGCCATTAGGGGCTAATACTAGTGAAAATTTAGTTTTTGGCAAATTAAACGTGCAATTAGTCTGCTTCTTGTCGCTACTGGCACTGTAATTCCTTTTGTCATGTCTATCACAGTTTTTAATAAGCCAAACAAAAAGAAAAAGGTAACAAGAAGACATTTGACTGACATGGTTTAATTAGAACCTTTTGTACCACCTAACTTTGTCTTAACATGTTCAATACATAAGAAATCACGATAAATTGATAACTTAGAACATAATCAATTTATCATAATTGGTAGTATTTTCAATATAAAAGCTCGTGTAAAGAGTGTAACACACTACATTTTATATGTTGTTGACATCAACATCTTTTTTATTTGCGGTTTTTGTGGCAAGTTCAAGAAGTGCAATTTTCTTACAGTTCACTTTCAATCAAACTTAATTGTCAATATAAGGGCGAAGAAATTATTGCTCCCGCAAGGCATTCTGTAAAATTATTACTCCCTGGGGATTCTTGTTCTATTATTATTATTCCATTGCACCAACCAGCATTAATTTTGTTCAAAATGTTTAAGATATTCTTAACAGTGATTCTATAGGGGACTTGAACGACAAGTCTCATATTTAAGTTTTATTGCCAAAAACTCTCTGAAATCTGAGCTCTTATTGGTTAACTCTATGGCGCTATGACAAAGCACTTTTATGTGTATTTTAAGACGTGAACATTCGATGAAAACAGAACAGGATTGCTATAAGCGCAAAACAAATGACCAAATAATAATGAGTTTATCACACACAACAAAATAAATAATGTTTAACCAGACCCTGAAAGAATGACAGATGTTTCAATTCTGAAATAATTTCCAGAACATTTTAAAAACAACAAATTTATAATTCTTACCGTATTGCTGGATTAAATGGAGCTGACGACTACGAAATTCAAATAAACGAATTAATATTGAGATCAAATTTATATTGTTAAAATGTGTAAGGTGTTATCTTTGACGCAGATTAACGTGTAATGTGTGACACTTTATCAAGTTAAACAGACTTCAATATTAACGATGAAACATAAGATGTATACACATTTACATGACAGGTTCTTTTTACATATTCTATTCGACAGCTTTTCGAATTATCGAAATATTCATCAGTAAAGGCGTTATAGGCAATAACATC
This sequence comes from Pododesmus macrochisma, assembly GCA_032359645.1. Lineage (NCBI taxonomy): Eukaryota > Metazoa > Mollusca > Bivalvia > Pectinida > Anomiidae > Pododesmus > Pododesmus macrochisma. Next base: position 10,864 of record JAUMGZ010187479.1, read on the forward strand.
AAAGATATAATTAAGTAGAAAAGTCAAGCTCACCAACTTTGTATTTTGGTAAAGGGACACTTCTCGAACCATCAAATTCTAAAATCCGGTATTAGATCTATATCAATCTGATGTCTATATTATGTCACAAATGAACATGAAATCAAACGTACGGAGTTTGAACATGGAAGGTATTTGTAAGTCCATCTGGACCGAAGATCCTATTAAGATTTACTTTTCCCTTAGTGATCCGCGTCCTTCGTCGCCATCGTCATCCTCGTTCGTCATTAACTTTTCATATTTTTTGACCATTTCACAATTCAAATTTCAACCTAACTTGGTAGGAAGTATGTCTGGGTGGTGGAGATTCAGATTTTTTTTTTTAAATGATATGGTTCAGCCTTAAGAGGTGCAGTTATTAAAACAGGGGAAATTTGATATCACGAACTCGAAAGTCTAGAGCTTAATGTTGACAGGGAGAACCAAGTTTGTTCAAGGCATAACCATGGGGTCAAAAATAGATTACAGATTAAGTGGTCAAAGTTCAGCAGTATATACATTGGCATATATGTCAGCTAGTCATATTTTTAACTTCTTTTCAAAATCCATTGCACCGAGTTGAACCAAATATGGTAGGATGCATGAAAGTAAAGCGCTTTTGCAACCAGGTGGACGTTAAGGCCCAGTATGCCTCTTGTTTTATTTAAAACCTTCTATACATCTTTGATGATATTCCGTGTTTTCAATTTTCGTATGGCGTAAAATGGAGTGGAACAAAACGTGCGAATACTCATAACTGACTTTACCAATTTCCTTAAATTGATTTCAATATGCGATGCTTTAATCTTTTACACGTTAAGAAGAACACATTTAATATGCTTTGTTGGCAAGTTTTTATTTATAGTTTGTCAACTGTCTTGTTTAATATTATGAACAATACTATGGACAGATGTTATGTGATTGCATCATCGAATATCCAATTGTTTTCTTCTATCAATGATGTCACGTTTAATATTTTGACGGGCTCGTTAAAATCCGAGTGATATAAAAGATCGAGACAGCCCTGATCGTTGTTTTCGTTTCATTTGTATAATTGCTTGTAAGTGACAAGTAACTGAACATTTCCTAACACAATATCAAAAAATAATTCTGTTTAATTCTATTTCGCGCTTATCGCTTCAGCTTTAGGGAGTTATATTTAAAAGTCTGGGGAAATCAAGGTCCATGTTTCCTAAACAAATCAATATTTTGCCAAATTGTCGAAACACTGAGTCATCAGTAAATTGTCAAATTTTAAGTTGTTTGAGTTTTTGCTTGTAAAACTCGTGATTCATAATTTGATTTTTTTTTACAAACCATGTGTCTGTTTGAATGACGTCATCATATTGTGTGCAGGTGCCTTTACTATAGATAAGAATGATACGATTAAGTTGTATGCATTTCAGTTTATTTTGCACTTTAACATACACGTTGTTTTTTGTTCACTTATTATAAGTCATTGTAACTTGAATATGATAGTTTTGAAATACAAAATAGAATCAACGAAATTTACCAATCAACAGAATTTCAGACCTATCGTCAAACTGCACCGTGGCGCTTTAATAAAAGGTTTTGATTTTCCGAAGTATCTTCGATCGAGGTCTTGTTAACTGTTATTCACAGCTTCAGTCAAGGTCTTGTTAACTGTTAGTCATGAATTAAGTCTTGGTCTGTGAAATGTTATTCATAGCTTCAGTCGAGGTAGTGTTACCTGTTATTTATAGCTTCAGTCGAGGTTACGTTACCTGTTATTCATAGCTTCATTCGGGGTCGTGTTACCTGTTATTCATAGCTTCAGTCAAGGTCTTTTTACCTGTTATTCATAGCTTAAGTCGAGGTCGTGTTACCTGTTATTCGTAGCTTCAGTCGAGATCGTGTAACCTGTAATTCATAGCTTCAGTCAAAGTCGTGTTACCTGCCATCCATAGCTTCAGTCGAGGTCGTGTTACCTGTTTTCAGTCGAGGTCGTGTCACCTGTTATTCATAGCTTCAGTCGAGGTCGTGCTACCTGTTTTTCAGTCGAGGTCGTGTCACCTGTTATTCATTGCTACAGTCGAGGTCGTGTTACCTGTTATTCATAGCTTCAATCGAGGTTGTGTAACCTGTTATTCATAGCTTCTGTCAAGGTCGTGTTTCCTGTTATTCATAGCTTCAGTCGAGTCATGTTACCTGTTATTCATAGCAACAATCGAGGTTATGCATAGCTTCAGTCAATGTCGTGTTTCCTGTTATTCATAGCTTCAGTCGAGGTCGTGTTACATGTTATAAATAGCTACTGTCGAGGTCGTGTTATCTGTTATTCATAACTTCAGTCGAGGTCGTGTTAGCTGTTATTTATAGCTTCAGTCGAGGTCATGTTACCTGTTTTTCAGTCGAGGTCGTGTTAGCTGTTATTCAAAGCTTCAGTCGAGTCGTGTTACCTGTTATTCATAGCTTCAGTCGAGGTCGTGTTACCTGTTATTCATTGCTTCAGTCAAGGGCGTGTTACCTGCCATTCATAGCTTCAGTCGAGGTCGTGTTACCTGTTTTTCAGTCGAGGTCGTGTCGCCTGTTATTCATAACTTCAGTCGAGGTCGTGTTACCTGTTATTCATAGCTTCAGTCGAGGTCATGTTACCTGTTTTTCAGTCGAGGTCGTGTCACCTGTTATTCATAGCTACAGTCGAGGTCGTGTTACCTGTTATTCATAGCTTCAATCGAGGTTGTGTAACCTGTTATTCATAGCTTCAGTCAAGGTCGTGTTTCCTGTTATTCATAGCTTCAGTCGAGGTCGTGTTATCTGTTATTCATAGCCTCAGTCGAGGTCGTGTTACCTGTTATTTATAGCCTCAGTCGAGGTCGTGTTACCTGTTATTCATAGCTACAGTCGAGGTCGTGTTACCTGTTATTCATTGCTTCAGTCGAGGTCATGTTACCTGCCATTCATAGCTTCAGTCGAAGTCGTGTGCTCTGTTTTTCAGTCGAGGTCGTGTCACCTGTTATTTATAGCAACAATCAAGGTCGTGTTTCCTGTTATTCATAGCTTCAGTCGAGGTCGTGTTACATGTAATTAATAGCTACTGTCGAGGTCGTATTACCTGTTATTCATAGTTTCAGTCAAAGTCGTGTTACCTGATATTCATAGCTTCAGTCAAGGTCGTGTTTCCTGTTATTCATAGTTCAGTCGAGGTCGTGTTACCTGTTATTCCTAGCTACAGTCGAGGTTGTGTTACCTGCTCTTCATAGCCTCAGTCGAGATCGTGTTTCCTGTTATTCATAGTTCAGTCGAGGTCGTGTTACCTGATGTTCATAGCTTCAGTCGAGGTCGTGTTTCCTGTTTTTCATGGCTTCAATCGAGGTCGTGTTTCCTGTTTTTCATGGCTTCAATCGAGGTTGTGTTACCTGTTATTCATAGCTTCAGTCGAGGTTGTGTTACCTGTTATTCAAAGCTTCAGTCGAGTCGTGTTACCTGTTATGCATAGCTTCAGTCGAGATCGTGTTACCTGTTATGCATAGCTTTAGTCGAGGTCTTTTTACCTGTTATTCACAGCTTGTCTATTACGGCGCAAGACGATTGGTGTTGACATTGAAACTCCGGGGGTGTCATTGCGATATTCGAATTGAGGCGTTACTACGTTATTGATGTTCTAGACATGTGACATGTCACATCATAGTTTTGAGAAACACAGAGCCATCACGGCGGATAACACATAATAAATAAGAAACGCTTACTTCTTCGTGGACCTCTGGGTTTGCTTCTTATCTAGCATTTAATAGACGTTTGTAGTGCTCCCCTTTTTTTGGTTGTGCCAACGGACAATGACTCATTCTTTGACTAAGTGAAGCGTGCTTTTTTATGTTTGGATTTACGGGCATAATCTATTGGCGTAACCTCTCGATATATTGTTAATTTCAATTTAACATTTTCCAATGCCCAAATTCATTGTTTTAACAAAAGTTCATTGTAGTAGACAACACGGCCTTGACTTGACCAACGAATGACACACGCACTAACATATGTCATTTAACACTGAGTAATCAGTGCATCATTATATAACATTTTGTGACACGTTTTGTTGTAACATTGTGATTTGTCAGGCCTTGCATTGATGATAGAGAGTATGGCAGGCGAATGATAGTTAGAACAGTTATACTGGTTAAAGAAGTCATGATTCTGCATCTTTTAATAAAAACAATTTTCTTATAAACGTCCAATATAACGAAAGTACCTACAATTGTGATTTATTATTTGCTCATTTGATATATGAATTTGTGATATCGGTATTAAGAAAACAAATAGCATGCACTAATGGTAAAACTGTTGCCTTTCAAAAGTTTTGTAAATTTCCATTCCAGTTATGTTATTCTCCCTATTAGAAACGCGTAAACACCGCAATCGGATCACTTCGGAGGCAAGTAGTACGGGTACTTCTCGATTTGAGCAGTTTAGTGATAAGGTTTTGAACAATCGGATCACTTCGCCCTTTTCAGTCGCATGCTAGAAAATGACCTAGTGTGGTCCGATTGGAGCAGTTGAGTGAAACGGTTTTAAGTAATGTGGCACAATGTTGATCAGACAAAAACGTAGAGGGTATGTATTTTCATTCACATACAGCACACTTATGTATTAAAATATACATATCAAATAGAAAATTATGTTCTGTTGATAATTTGATGTTAAAGAAAATCGTTAACCAAAACGATCAAATATATTTAAACAAATACACGTGGAGAAATAAATGGCCGAGGCTATATACACATCTTTGTTTGTGTCATGTGATCATCGAAAGTAGTGTCAAAATTTCTACTACTAGCCTCCGGGGTTATTTCGCGGAATGGCCGAGTGTGGTCCGATTGGGTTGTCCACAGTCGAGAACCACAATGACCTTTCTGGCAAGCACATACAAACACCTGTTTTCTTAGGTATACAGAAAAGGCCCGAGATGTTTTAGTCTTGAGGGCGTCCTATGTGTTCTGAATACAATCCATACAGGTAACTGTAAAGCGAGAGAGCACCAGAAAGAAGACTTCGTTATATCCACTTTTAATGTATGCGAGAACAACAAACAAACACTTAAAAATTACAAAGACTATAAATTTAATGTGCACGACTTAGAATGGCCAACAGAAAAACGTGTAGGGAAGCTATTGAGTATACTGCCCCTCTCATTTCGCTCTATAAATCAGTGGAATACAAACGCAGCAAAGTGGCCAGATTATGTCTTTTTTGATGGCTTTTTGACGATTAAATACGTAACTGTATAGTGGTATATGAATACATCATGCGTAGAAAAGTGAACTGATTTGCCTTGGTTTACTTTGCAAGTTTTTTAATTGAAGATTGAGATGTTTCCTCTTTACTTTGATATTGTAATAATTATATTTATTGGTTCTTCTGTGCACGTCTTCTGTTTTTCATTGGTTTGGCCGTATCCATGTTCTTGTGGGATAGTGTCTTGTTTTGGCCGTATCCATGTTCTTGTGGGATAGCGTCTTGGTTTGGCCGTATCCATGATCTTGTGGGATAGCGTCTTGGTTTCCTTTTCATATTTACTACTTTGACACTTAAATTATCGATTTGAATTTGCATTGTGCGTAATTTAAAAAAAATAATAAAGATGGCGTTTTTGTATTGCTTCAAATATTAAGGCCTTCGGACAATAAGACAGGTAGTTGACGTTTTCTGACCGCCAATCTTTCTGATACCTATGTTGTTATTCTTTATCATTTTTATCAAACGGTATAGCAAACGTGACGACTGTAGCGTCCTAAATATATTTAAACATCTTTTTGAAATGCTAATATCAAAGTATTATCTTTTTATGGCGTTTCATGCACACTTATATACGAAGATAATCCGCTTCGCGGGGAAAGAGGAATGCCATCTGAATCGGAGACACTAAAGACTAAAGATGACGACAACAAACATCAAAGGACAAAGCAATAAAACAAGAAAGTACATCGTAAAACATATTCGAGGTCAACTTCATCAATACATGCCCTCTCGATAAAGATTAAATGGTGGATCTCACCAGTGCATTTATACTTGCGGTCGTACTTTATGCTTCCAAGGTGTCGTGTATAAATGTGTATGACCCCAATATATGACCCCAACATTCATCATATTGAAAAAGTATCACTACAGGTGCTTCAGTAATTTGCACGTTTTCGAGGTTCTTAATATCCCTTCAAATATGACTACACTAGACGGACATTTTGAATTTTTGTGAGTTTTTTTTTATCTCCGCATTTTCGAAGAAATATGGTGATCAGGGGTTTGGTAGAGGGTGTTTTGGGGGATATGGGGTCAAGCCATTTGCGTGGGGATATGCTATGACGTGCCATCGACAACGTAGTTCTAGTTAAAATTTGAATTAGGCTTCATGAAAACTTCCTTCTATCTTCCCTGTTTAGATAGTTAAATTCATTACTGAATGTTAAGCAGTGCACGGATAACTAAAAGTTGTAAAATTTGAAGACAAAACAATGTTTTATTTCCATCGAACATAATGTTCACACTTTTTTCGTTACAGCATGTATGGTTCAATCTTTTCATTTTCTTCGTCATGGTGAGCCTTCTTTCTCATGTTTGTTAGTTGCGTATCTTCCGAAAATTCACGACTGCTTGGTAATTTTGAAATGTATTAAATACATTTAATGCATTTTTTCTCAAGCCTCAAGTTTCGGGATTTTTTAGACAAAGATTGTACTTGTTCTTTCTATTTTTACTCAACTGAAGGCCGTTAACTGGTTTCCTCCAATGACCTTAAAAATTCATAGCGCTCTCTTCCATAAATAAAGTTCAAAGGTGAATAGGTTTCTAAACAACAAGATACGTATCGTGGCATGCTAGATTTTATTGATTGCATTGTATGGGGGTGTGCATAATTGGGTGTCACGATCATTGTAGGTCGATAACATCTTATGTAAACTTCACAGTATAATAAGGACATGATAAATGAGGACGAGGATTAATATTATTGTATCTTCTAACGTTAAGAACGGGTTTGACAGTTAAGCAAGATATTTTTTCATATATCTTGAATGCTTTCCCTTCAATTATACATTCAAGAAAACTTCATTTTAAATGTTGTGCAATAAGAATTGCAGTTGACTCCATCGAACCTTCATTTTTGATTAGCTCTGTTATAAAAGTTGTAGACGATTCAATTGAACCTTCAGCGCGTGCGTTGCTTGTTTGTTTGTTTGTTTTGTATCTATGTTTTGCTGGAGCACTTGAGAACATTTTGTGCGTTGTCACGGCGTACCATATAAGGAAGCTTTACCAATCAGATACAATCGATAAGGATCTAAATCCGATTTTATTTACCGTTTACTACAATGGATATATCTATTTATACGCTGTCACATTCCACACTTGCTGCCTGCTGTTTTTGATTGCACTCGATGTAAATAGGTGCGACCATCCGTGTAAATTCCTTATATTCAGTCCATGAATGGTCACTATAGATTGACCTGCCTTCTTCTTAAATATTTCACAGGTCCGACATGTGTTTATACTTTTGATAGAACTACATAAATAAATTGTAAACAAAAATAATACTCGACAGTTGTTTATTTCTTTGAATTTAAGGGTTTATTTAAAACTGTTTAGTTTTAGATTCGTCGTTTGTAAATTTACAATTATTACACCTTCAACTTAATTTTATTCAATCGCAGAACTTTATGTTTAAGCATGAAAAACCCAAATAAATTGGTGATCCTCAAAATTCTTTAACTATATGTCCACTTGTAAAAGCTTCGGTTTGTATTCTTCGCACAATATTGTACTGCAGTAGCAAAGAAAAACACGTTTCTGTTTTAATGATATTTGTCATCTCCCAAAACCAAAATTAATGAATATGGTCGCTATTTATCCGTCTTTAGTCGAGTTTCCACACAATATCTTTAGCTATATTGATTGGAGTAAAATCGAATTTGCATGTTGATTCCCTGACGTGAAAGAAAAATCCTATTGATTTCAAAGTTTAAGCACGGAAGCTTTTCTTTCTTTGGTTGGATTAAAGCCAAACTTCATATATTAGTTTCATTTTAAAAAAGTGAAACCCCGTGATTTTAGGGTTTATATCTATAGCATTTGGCAACATCACCGTTACTAAAGATAGAAAATACTTACTCGAGATCCTTAGTCTGATAAATGACAAACTTGGTATGGTGGTTTCTTTTGAGGAAAAGGAAGAACCTCATTGATTCTGAGGTCATAGATCAAAAGTCAAGGTCATCGTTACATTTTTTAAAATGCACGATACGTCGTGAGTTGTCAAAAATCACAAACGCAAAACCATAAATCTAAGAGGCCTTTGGTCTTCACCATTGATTTTCTGGACACGTGATCTTGACAAAGGTCGAAATGTAAAGCCTCTAAAAACCTTCGCACCTTATTATCAAAATAAAACCGGAACCGTCATAGATAGGGATAGTGTAACATTTGTTGGTCCTGATGCCGCAACTTTGTTGTATTTTGACCACAATGTTCGGCGACTCCACAAGGGGGCCATGCTCCTTCGAAAACTTGACCGAAACCTTTAATGGTCAAAACTCAAAATCGAAAGTCGTGGATATGTGATCTTCAAAAGGTCAAATCTCAAGGTCACGATGAACTTTTAAATATTATACATTGTTATAGAAATAACTGTGGATAGGAAAAAGTAACAAAATAGATTCGTCACAAAAACTAAAGATTGGAAATTGTGTTCGTGAACACGAGTTTACAATGGCTGCAAGTGATCCGAACTAATAGCATGGACATTTTTAGACCCTAAACAATTGACTCTAAAATTCTTCTTTATGTTCAATGTCGTGTCTGTGTTTTCCTTGGCAGTTAGTCACTCTGATTCAAATGTTACTATTCAAAACCTTCTGTTTATATCCCAATGCAATAGTTGGTCGCACTACATTATCATGCCATGGAAAACATGACTAAGATAAGAGAACACAAAAACTTTTAAAAAAAAAAAAAAAAAAAATTAAAACCAAGTTATGTACCATTATGATAGCTTTGATAAGCCGACATAGTTTACACCGTAACAAAATAACAAATTGTTCATTCCCCTTCGACAGCCGTAGGTTGTCTCAAATACGGGTGTGATGTTCGTTCGTGTTTATTATTTTTATTTGGTATCGTTCATCTGTTCCTTCGATCCAGATTTCATTCGTCCTCTCATTAAATCTGTATCAAAACAAGTTGTTTAAATAACGCTTCTGATGTGTAGCAAAGACATCATAACTTAGCATTTGTTCAACGTGTCAAAGATGAAAACAATTGAAATAAGATGTCAGGAAGAGAAAATCTATATGTAACACTGTATAATGTAATGGAGAGACATGGTAGGTGTCGTTGTACAAATTTAACCAATCCGCATTGTGTGAACCCAATAATTAGTGAGGATTAGTCAAGAACTGAAACGCAACAATAGACAAATGTAAAACCCCTCTCAACGTGAAACTCCTTCGTCATTATCCATGCGTCCTTCGTTCGAGTACTTCCAAGTCAAGCTTGGTATAAACAAGTCCTTTAACCCTTATGATGCCAACCTGTCGCGTGGCAGCATTCCTCCAAGGGTCGAATTCTTGTGCGTATACAGAAACAAATCTTATTTATAAACAGGTTTCTTAAAAAATGATGGTTTGGCACATTTATAATAGAAATAGAAAATTAAAAGCATGTCTAAATCCGGCACAACAAATTTCTAGACTAACAAGACAGTTATATTTGAAAGCAACCGGATTAAGACGTGTCATGTCCTCCGGTATCCATTGAATTTACTTGCAACTGTACAAATGCATTTCAAATTCAATGGGCGAAAACGTTGCAGAGGGGAAACATTTACAGCATCCCTGATTTTAATGCCATATACTTATATTTTCATTAACACCTAAGCGATGAACACGACAACCATACGTAAATTACGTCAATTTGATCTACATTCAGGTTAGATTCTGCGACAAGTATTTAATACAATTTCACGCAGGATCATGAAATCTCTATGCCCAAGTAAATTTTAATTGGCTAGTTTTATTTTCCAATAACTATTCATATTTAGTTATGGTATTTTCAGTGCATTTAGTTCAAGTTTTGGACACATTATACCGCGTTGGGGGTGTGAGTGCCAGGATTACCTAGAAAAAAAAGTGTACTGAAACTTTATAGGCTTAGAAGGGTCGCCAAAGTTTAAACGGTTGCAGGTAAAGATAAAACGCTGTTTTGTTAAACGAATAAACAAAATAGTTTTGAATGCTGCTTTTTTTTGCATTTCTCGCTTTAAGACAAAACAATTTTGATTTAACTAAGGTCTTTTTTCGGCATTTAATTAATAAATGGCCACAGTGACCTTGTAATAACGTTGACAAGCACACAAGGTTTTGCTATAATGTTTGACACAGACACCTGCGTGATATGGTCAAACAGCAGAAATGAGCCTTCAAACACCAACATTCAAACGTGATATATCGTGACTTAAAAAGCGCACACTGCAAGAGCAACGTGAAAATAAATATACCTGATATGACATCAATTAACTTCTTCAATTATATTTGTCCTAAAAATAATTTGGTTATCACTTGCCGGTTGTTTATTTCTTATATTGTCCTGCTGCTATGACTTTTTTGTTTTATTTGTTATTTATCCGTTGTTATATGTGCCGATGTTGCAAAAATGAGTTATATCTTGAAGTGAACGCAATATTAATGTTTAAAGTTAAATTTTTTGGAAATGTAAATTCTTATGGTGAAATTCTCCTCTATTATATTGTCCACGATACTTCTATTTCTAAGTCTCTTTTTTAATTGCAAATTCACTTCACTCTATTATTTTTCTCTCTTTTTCTTGTGGTTTACCATGTGGCTTGTGCTTTTTACCGACGCCTTTTTGATATGCAACAATTTCGAATGGCGCGACTACTCGGTTTTGCCATTTTTTGTGTGGTTAAAGCCTCTGTTCTTTAGTCAATTAAATCTGTGTATTCATATGTATAGTTATGTACTTTAAATTAATCGAAACTTAGTCATCAAAAAGATTGTTTTTAAAAAGCGATTTACGCACGCAAGCAACTTCCCTTTGTTTTTATGAAGTCCTGTTGTTTTGAATTTTTTTATTTGCGTTTCCTTGAGGCGATTGATTTAGTGTTGTATGTTTTCGTTCCTATTTTCACGTTTCAAACGTAGTATGTAAAGGTCGCCAGATGTCGTGTATGTATTTATCTTTGATAAATGAGTTCAATAAAACATTTAAGTTTTAATTGTTTACCTCTATTAACTATATATGTTTCATGCATTATAATGTGTTATGTCATATGTCAAGACTTTCAATTGATCACGTGTCAGTGTTGTTTTTGTATCTCCACACGTTAGAGAGCGGATAACATACTTCTTGTAACAAACAGTCAGGAGTACTATTATTTCATTGCATTGTAATAATATACAGATGTGAACTATATATTATTTGACCATATAAGGTTAAGTCAATGACCCATTTAAACTATATATTTAAATATCATTATCTACAGGAATTTCTGTTTTTTCATACTACATCATCAACCATCAACCCTACTTTTAAAGAAATATTGCCAAGACCGCTTTTAGACATGTATGTGCCATACATTTATGTCCACGAGTACTAAATCTTAATTCAGATGACGCCCCCTGGCTGACGATTATCCGCCATTGGGACTAAAGGTATTGTCGTAATTACGGTGCAGGGGTCCCCGCGATGACATGGCGTATTTTATTCTACTATCACCTTATAAGGCTGAATTATCAATGGATACATACGGAAGCACATTGACAACACAAAAACCCAATGAATTCGCATTGACAACAAAACAAAAGATGAATTCGCGTTGACAGCAACACAAACGATGAATTCGCATTCACAACAAAACGAACTATGCATTTGCATTCACAACAAAACGAACGACGAATTCGCATTCACAACAAAATGAACGAAGAATTCGCATTCACAACAAAACGAACGACGTATTCGCATTCAAAACAAAACGAACGATGAATTCGCATTCACAACCAAATGAACGCTGAACTCGCATTCACAACAAAATGAACGATGAATTCGCATTGACAACAAAACGAACTATGCAATTGCATTCATAACAAAATGAACGATGAATTCGCATTCACAACAAAATGAACGATGAATTAGCATTGACAACAAAACGAACTATGCAATTGCATTCATAACAAAATGAACGATGAATTCGCATTGGTAACAAATTGAACGATGAAGTCGCATTGACAACAAAACGAACTATGCATTTGCATTCATAACAAAATGAACGATGAATTTTCATTCACAACAGATTGAACGACACACTCGTGATGAAGGACTGACTATTTCACGTTATAATCTATGAAGCTCCGATCTCTTGCATTTATAACTCATGGACAGACGATGATATTTAAAATGGATTACATGCGTAAAAATTGAATTTGAAAATGCTCTATTTCCTAGCAATTTTAATGGTAGGTTGATTTTGTTATTATTATTGTTTTTTCTCTCGTATAAATGTTAGTCAGATAGAAGGCATGCATCCTTTAGATCACATCGTGTTTCATTTGCAATGTGCTTTTGCGGTTGCTGATAGAAAAATATAGATTTTTTTTCAAACTTCACATGTTAACTCTGCGCTAGCTCATCCACAAAAAGAAAAGGCTCGCAGTTATGATTTATTTTCATATAAATCTAAGGTCCTGTGGGTCTTCCATACACATTTCTTTTTTAATGTTTTCCTTCTCGACACTTCCTATTGTAGTTACGTATGCAAATCTCCTAGTTTTATTTGCTCCATTCAAGTCGTTCAGCGGATGTGTATTTCTATTGAGAAAAGATCTATAAACTAGGAGGCCAAACATAATTCTTTCTTATGACCACATTACATTTACATACTCGTGTTTCAGTAATATCAATTTTCACATTGTAAAATACAAGTAAAAAGTACACCACATGATGTATTTGGTGCACGTGCACACAAAAATGTGACAGATAAGCAAAACAAGAGTTGAGTTATTGTCAGAGAAGATGTAGATGTCATAATAGGATTAACGGATTAAGTAAGGATTGAAAAAATTAAAAGTGAAGGACCCATGGGTTCTAGAAAATGCTTGACGTCTGCCACCTACAGGTAGTTGTCGATCTGATTCAGTATGATACACGTGAAAAAACGCAAACAAATCTGCTGTAGACAGGCATCTATCCAATTTGGACCATTAGCATTTTGTTGGACCTACTTTGTTGCTCTTTTATGGTCTGTTATTTAGAAGAAAAAAAACTTTGAGGACAAACAGTTACATTAGATCTAAGTAGATACGTTTCCAAAACAGAAATTTCGTGTTTCTGTCATTTGCTTTAAACTCTCATTTTTACCGGTTATGTTTTAAAAATTTGATCCTTTCAGAGAGTTAAAATGCATGGTTTTTTGAAATAAACAAATTTTAAAAACAAAAGCGCAGAAGTGTGGCATCTTCATCTATTTAGGACTTGAAAGCACACCCCACAAAACATCTAAACGTACAACGATCAGAAGGACAGAAGGCCATGGAAATAACCAACAAAGATCGGATGGACTGATTGCCAGGGGAACCACAAACAAAGATCGGAAGGACTGATGGCCAGGGGAACCACCAACAAACATCAGAAGGACTGATTGCCAGGGAAATCACCAACAAACATCAAAAGGACTGAATGTCAAGGAAACCACCAACAAAAGACCAAAAGGACTGAAGGCCATGGAAATAATCAACAAACATCAGAAGGACTGAAGGCCAGGGAAAGCACCAACAAAGACCAAAAGGATAGAAGGCCAGGGGAACTACCAACAAAGATCGGAAGAACTGAAGGCCAGGGAAAGCACCAACAAACATCAAAAGGACTGAATGTCAAGGAAACCACCAACAAAGACCAAAAAGACTGAAGGCCATGGAAATAACCAACAAACATCAGAAGGACTGAAGGCCAGGGGAACCACCAACAAACATCAGAATGACTGAAGGCCAGCAAAACCACCAACAAACATCAGAATGACTGAAGGCCATGGAAACCATCAACAAACATCAGAATGACTGAAGTCCAAGGAAAGCACCAACAAACATCAGAATGACTGAAGGCCAGGAAAACCACCAACAAACATCAGAAGGACTGAAGGCCAAGGGAACCACCAACAAACATCAGAACGCAAACAGACAGTCCATGAAAACAACACCTCACAAAAACATTCGATGCCGCAATTTCATACATTTCATTGACAATACTCATATAAAACACTAAGAGATTAATGAGTTATTCCATATTTTGGTTTTATTTTTACATTAACTGTATGCAGACAGAATGCACAACTTGGCTTTAACAACAATACGAGACGATTATGTTACTCTCGTTCGGAAGAAGATGTGTCCAATTTTTCTGTAAAATTATCTTTTCAACAATTTATTACGTCGAAAAGCTATTAAAGCAGAAACATTTTACACCGATTCTTACCAACAAGATCCCCATCGGGGCATATGTACACACATATCAACAAGATGAATATCATTAATTTACTGCGAACATTAAAATGAATACTGTGGCAAACGTGTGGATGATTTCTGTAATACGGATGAATGAAACTTAATGACTGGATGAAGACAATGTTTAAATGGCGAATGATTCATCGGTTGAGAGTAGTTTTTAAGAGCCCGGATGTGAAGATGACGCATGGTGATGTAACCTTTCGACATGATTCTATAAATAAATTGACGGACAATAGGTCACTTCTTATCTGATTAATTGCACGTGCACAGTCTCAAATAGTGTTGAAAGTCGTCTGGCATTCAAACTCTAGATTTTGAAGAGGCAGCAAAACAGGTTGCATGAATTACTTGTTCAATTTCAACGGAAATACTTTGTAATTTGAAAATCATTTGAAAAGACAAGATGGACACGGGTACGAACCCTATAACATAAATTCTGATTACATCTTTCAATAACGCCCTTTAATAATTGATATTAGGTGTTCATTATTACATGTAATTAATTATTATTCTTCCCGATATTAATTTCTATATTTGCCATTTTAGAATTATTATCTATTAACGTCTATATCGAATATATAAAGAAGACTTGAAATGTAGTGTGTCTGTACGACAATATGAATTTAATACGTGCGAAAGCACACATTTCAGTCACTGTTCATTTAATAGCTTTGACTTTTTATGCCTAAGTTGTTGATTTATGGAAATTTGTTTGTTTTTACTTTAATAGAGTACTTATCCCACGCCTGACTGTTGTCCTTAAACCTAAAAGATAAATGCTCCAAGCCAGTGAGAGATTTGTACTTAAATGGTGTTTACAAATATATCTCTTTTACTTGCATTAATACTCAGACGAAGATTTTAAAAACTCAATCACAAGTCAGATTCATGTATAATAAAAATTAATTACGACTAAATGTTAAGAATGAAAGCCGTTTGTCTTTCTGAAGTAATGTCTAAAGATGTTAAATAAGATTTATAGCCAGTGTGAATTTTCACATCAAAACTGACAGTTGAGACGTGTGTTCAAAGACGCGACGAAATCAGTGACTTGAATAACACGCGTTAACACTCCTGGAGTGCTTCGTACTTCTTTTTCCTGTTTCATAATTCATCTTCGATTGAGAGGGTGTCAATTTTAATTCATTTATTTTAATTTTATTGAAAAAGTTTAGAATACGGGTAATTAATTCCTAACACGAATTCTTTAAAAGAACATAAACATTTGTTTTAAACAAAACAATCTCTGTTATTATTACGCAGATAAAACAAACCATACAGAGTTGTTGTTTTTTAAATGTAAAAAGTGTGTCAATCATACAAAATCATGTATCTCGATACCCACAACTTAATTTTTCTTACATCGAAATTGAGAAGTATAATTACACATGCGATAATTAACATAGGAATGTCCTTATAAATTTGAAACATTATAATCATGTTTTCAAAGCTTAATAGAGGAATGGACATGTAGTTGACATGTTAAAACACCTCATGCAAACTATGTGCAGCTCTTTTGATAGTTTTCGGAACTATGGACTGTAATAGCTAAAAACAATATATAGGAGGTGCGAGTCCTCGGAAACAACAAAACAGGCATACATTTCTGTGCTTTGTTTAATGTAATAAATAAATTAAAAAATGAGTGCTTAATGTTTTGAACTTGCTTGACAGAACACGGTTTTGTTATCTAATGTATGAAGAATATTTACGAATTCCACAATGCGCCGACTAAACGGTGTTGGTTTAAATGAAAAGGTGGATTTATGTTGAAAACATGCACGAAGGTAACAGCAGTGTTAAACTAGTGGATAGTTATTGAATACATTGTAACTACATAACCTCTTTAATGCATTGTATCTTCAAAGGTTAAGACAAAGAACACCAACAGAGAACACTATCAGTAGGCCTCTGTCCGCGTATAAATTAACATAAAAAACCATTCACAAAACTAATGACAAATACATCTTAAAATGTTAATTGAATGAAGATCACAGATAAACATGTTTTCAGTATAACTTGAATATGTCTCGTGGAATATTCAATACCACAGAATGTTGTGGAACATTTCATTCCACCCTGTTTTATGGATTACTCCTAATAAAAGTCTTGTGAAAATTTCTATTTTTCCACGTTTCAATTCCTCCGGGAATACAACTTCACTTAGTTTCTGGAATATTCTTCCATGACTTTAAGTCCTCAACAAACAGAACATGTTCACTGAACACAAGTGACAGCAACTCCACTACGACACAAAACCATGACGACACCACGTGCACATTAATTAATTAGGGCTCAGTACAGTGAAATCTGCTGCTATGTGTATACCCATATGTAGGAAAAACCTCGAGACATCGAATGTCATTTCAACTCGGATTACATCAGATTTTATCGTACAGTCCACGTCGCAAATTTGTCGTTCACATTATTAAAACACGTAAAATCCCAACACATGAAAGTTGTAAATAACAGAGGTGTTGTTCATCTTGAGTCCACACACTTGAACACTGTTTGATGATAAAAATAGTCACAAAGATACCAGTTCTAACCGCAAAGACGATATTTACCGGTACATCGACGTTCGTTTCTAACATTGGCACATTGCTTAGATAATGCATTTTCCAGGTAACCGTTCATTTTAAGAAGTTCTGCTTATCGCGTAATTTAAATATGATTTCGCCAATTTGGCAAATATGGCATGAACCTGATGGTATTGTTTAAATCCATGTTAGCATACGGTTAAATCTACCGTCATAAGATTATGCGAATGAAAGTGTTATTTGCGCGATCTTTCTGGATTGACACAGTTTGGGTTAAGTTAATCTTCTTTACCCGAAACGCAGTCGACTGTGAATAGCATTCAGCAGAGGAATAACCACGTCACTTCCGGTTGATCGATAGGCACGTGATGAGATAGTTTCAGAAACACGGAGCTTATATTGCTTGAACACTGACGCTATTGTGCATCAAATCGAAAGCTGTTAAGAGATTAACCCATCATAACTAGCACGCAACTATTTGACCTTTGATGGTGGACGTCAAGTTTGTGCTACTGATTAACTTTGTTACAGTCGAAAACGTGATAATCCAACTTTGTTAAAATTCTCCATGAATTTAAAGTTCTGGACTATTACTAGTTAAATATTTGTTTCTTTTTGAAGGTCTCTTTCTTCTTGAAAGTCTGTTTTCTTTCGAATTTCGGTTTTCTTTTGAAAGACGATTTAATCTACCATTTCGTCGTCTGTGCTTTCT
Organism: Pododesmus macrochisma; assembly: GCA_032359645.1. NCBI lineage: Eukaryota > Metazoa > Mollusca > Bivalvia > Pectinida > Anomiidae > Pododesmus > Pododesmus macrochisma. The sequence continues at coordinate 28,650 of JAUMGZ010187479.1, forward strand.
CCGTCGTCGTCCTCGACGCCGGTGTTTCATTTCTTTACATATGCACGATTTTACCACTCTTATTCTATAAGTCCGAGTAGATCCATTGGGGCAAAATAACGTTACTTTTTCTCGTTTAAAGAGATCTGGTTTACACCGCCACTGTTTCACTTTAGTCCGTGACCAATATTTAATATACTCAGACCACCAAGGTAAGTCTCTCTCTTTTAACGGAAGACATTGTCCTGCACACACTAGCTCGTGTACCGGCTTGTTCGTATGACACTTTCCATCCGACAGCATTTTCTTTGATTTAAGCGGCTTACATGTTACTGTTACGTCATCTGTAAAGACAAAAACAAATTCTCGTGTTAAAATCACGTTTTCGTTTACCAGAAGAGAGCTGTTTATTATCACTAGTTTTGGAATAGACCTGACTCAGAATGCCTTCCAAGTACCCTGCATTCGGAACAAGGCATGTGCCGTGCTCAGTTGCTAATTTGTGTTTCATAGCGGAAACGAACAGTTGATCAAAATGAACATTAATTAATAACAATAAATGTATCAAATGAACAATGATACCTTAAGAAAAAAACGCCAGTTGGGCAGATGAAAATATATTAGATATATCGATTCGATAATTAAAACTAAACTTCTTGTCTTGTAGACGCTTGCTATGGGATCATGGAGACATACAATTTTATAATTGAGGTAATTCTAGTAAAACGTTTTACGGACCAGTGCATGTGTTTGACCTCAACGTAGTCACATGTTTAAAAAGCAAGATCCATAAAATGTGTCGTCTGCCGAAAAGTGAAAAAGGTAATATTTTATGAATGAATTGGTGAATGGAGGCAGTGTTGTGTTCATATAGATAAGATGTGCACGTCGATCCTTTTCTTTATTTCTTTCTAATAAACCACTCAAGGTGAAATGGAAAGGCAATTCAAAACGACCTTTTGATAGCCTTTAAAGATTTGTCTTAATTATTTGTCTCAAACCTTTTTATTTTGTTTTTAAATGCTCACATATTGTGTGTTAATGCTGTCAATCGTGCTCGGTTGTATAATCATTTTCTCCGGTCTTTTGTGCGTTATATAAGATTTCTTTTGAAGCGAAAGGATTCATGAGAATGTTCATTGTTGAAAGCATACTGTTTTGAAGTAGCAATATCATATATTAATAAATTGCTTACACAATCAACATATTATCTTGTTCGTCTGTTCCTTCTTGTATTACAAATTGTTGGCACGTTATTTACAACAAACACTATCTCTCGCATATTCAATGAAATCTGTCTTATTTTATTTATTAAGGTTATACGATGAAGAAACTGCAAGTCTAACTAATAAGTAAATTTGAGTAACCTTTAGATACACAAAACGTTTCAACATCTCGAAGTAATTGAAGATTCTCTTTATCCACACCCAAGGACTTGCACCTTTTTGGTTGTAGACTCGGATGGACAGAGTCTAGTAAAACGAGACTGTTTGAAAACTATTTTATTGGTTAAGTTCGATTTCATGTTTAACATGCTAGACTTGTTTTTTACCCGTTGAATATCGGTATGGGGAGGCACATTGCCAAAATCTCTCTCCATTCAGGCGACAAAGGACAGAGATAGGTCCCTACTCTTCGATATAAATTGTCTTTCATTTGAATGAAATTCTGCCAGTCAGTATATTTATGACATAACGTTATTGTATTCTTGTTTGTTTGGTATACATAAGCGTGTTTCGTTGAACTTACTTAGCGTAGATAATTTTTTTGATTCAAGAATGCGATAATTAAAGAAAATATACAAGGCACAGCTCTGCACACCTCGGTAATTCTAAATAGATATTGCAAACCAAACTAATCAAAATGCGTGCATTCAATATGACCAACTGAATTGTTTTACTTCAGAGCTTCAGGTGAAGTCCCACGGTGATTCAAAGAAAAATCTTCCACGCAGTTGGAAGATTCAATGAAGTACATTATCCAGTTTCAATGAAGTACGTTATCCAGTTTCACAGACAATGTCAGCCAAGCAAACCAAAAAAAAGAAAACAAACTGTCTGCTGGTCAGTATAGTCTATTGCGCCAGTGGTTTGAGGTCGTGTGAATAAACATATTATAAGTAATGTCTACCTAAAGCTTGAACTATAGTGTTTGAAATCTGCGCCAGTGTCCTTGACCTTACCCGAAAAAGATTAAAAAGACGACGACTCTTTTCAAACCAGATATAAACAATTGCACAAGTATAAACATGGCCCCATTATACATACAAATGTATGTTTGCACACAACAAGATCAATTCTTCAAATTCAAATTATAAATCAACAAAACCGAATGTGCTTATTAAAGATTCAAGACGGCTACATGGCGTGTGTGACAGAGAGATAATGCTTTCAAGTGATTTAATCACAAACAAACAAAACAGCAGAATAGGTAATTCACAGGGCATATATAAATGTGTAGATTACTAATGTATGTTTAAGTGCTTCTGTCAACCATCGTAAAGACTGAATCGGGGTATAGCGACCTCCTCGGGTATAATTGAATTCAAAGTTTACGTTTAGCCAAGCAAATTGTGTAAAGATAAAGTCGTCTGCAGAAAATTGTGTCAAATTATGACCTAGAAACGATCCACATTGATAAAACCTTTTAAGGCTATTAAATAAGGTAATTTAAAATGCATCATTTCGTGTTATATCAATTTAGTAAGAAACTAACAGTATTGATATGATCATATGTGTATTCACATTGTGGTTTTTTTTAATGCAACAAGATTCAGTTTGTTTAGCTGTGCGATAATATATACTGTGCAAGTTATATCTGATTCAATTTATGCGAAACGGGATAATTTTAAAAAGGTTTTATTTGTATCGAAGTAATATTAATTAGTTTTACTTAACTACTTCAAGAATATGAGTTGGTTCTTGATTCTTCAATGAATTAAGAGCACGAGCAACGCAGCCGACAATCAAAGGTGAAGGTCAATAGGTAGGTCCATGTCAATATTTGTACGATTGTCGTAAACAGGGACACTCATGAATGAACGGATTGAAGAAGATCTGAGTGTCTTGTCTGATGTTACCGGGTTAATGATTGATGTGTTTGTTCTGACGTGAATTCACCTGTGTCCTATACTACGACACAACACTGTGCATATATGCGCTTAATACGTTGGGTTGCAGGTAAATAAGAAAATGAAGCACACACTACCAGATTTACTTACTGTGCAGTACAAGCCAACAAGGACGACATAGCATAGCATTCAATAGTGAATGGAAACGATTGGTTTTCTAACCGAACTAATAATGAACATGGAAATAATGCAAATTGCAATCAGTCATTGTCGCTGAATCAAGATATAAAACGAATGAAATAAATCGACTTTTTAGATTAGCGTATTAACCTTTTTAAGTCAAAGAAGAATTGTGAGCAACCCAAAGGTCAAATGTCAGGGTTGCATTAGAAATAGAATATTATTCAACATTTTGTATTGATTTCCCCAAAGGTCCCATTCTCAAACATGGTATTAATTATACCCAAGAAGTAGGGACAACATGTTCGTGCAAGGAAAACAAACGGTCAAGGTTACTGTATTTAACACACAATATTAGTTAACAATCTGCATTCCGAAAAAAGACTTGTTTCAGAGTATTTAATTGTTCTCAAATAGGGTAGGAAGTGTTTCCCTTGATTTAATCAATGATGACCCCAATGTTAGAACATTTCCAAAAACAGAAAATCGGCATATTGTATTCTGAGAGTTAAAATTTTTTATATCTAATATAATTATATTTCTTTGCATATACGTGAACGTTTTGGAAACTCACAAAAAGCTTTTTTCTGTGGTAAAACCTTTGCAATGCAGCAAAGGGACAACGGACAACGTTAAGCAAATGAGTAGAATTGAATAACCAATGTTTTTTGTGTGGATAACTTGGTAAATCTCTCTTGTTCATAGCATGACAAACGTCGTGATTGTCAGACACAGAACGTCTAGGAGAAAACAGCGAAAGGCTGACATTATTTATCGACTGGTAATCTTGTTGGATTAGAGTTGATGTTGGAATTAAGAATGTCACAGACTAACCTCAGTGTTACACCGAATAATCGGTGTTTGATTGACAGCATGCGTTATCATTGCACTACTTACTATCATATAAATCTATATCTATCTTCACGTTATCAATGTCCACTGGTCTAATCACAATATTTCAGTGCGATATCACTTCGACCAATACAGTATACGTGGGGTAATGTCAATGTTCACAGATAAACCCGATTCATTCATTTATGCAAAGTCAAACGTGCCATTGGACATAGTTTCTTGTTATAATATATGAAATTTCTATCAATCGGTGATTTCTTACGGACCATTACAAAAGTCGACGAAGGATAAGTTTAAATAATGGCCGTTCTAAGTCGGTTCCGAAGTCAAATGTATGGTTACAAGTTTTACGGAGCACTCATTTGGTTGGTGTGGTGGCGATGGTTTGTTTGTTCGAAGAGTTGGTGTTGCTTTTTGACATTAATTAATAAACTAATTATTTTCCTTTGCCCTGTCGGAGAGAAGTGAACAAAGGGAGAGAACAAGTCTTATTCATTATTTTGGTTCTATTACTCTTGTGTGACGCATTGGTGTCTTACAAAGGAAAAAGACACATACCTGTCTAATGCATTCAATAATTAAGACATTACATTAACTCTATGTTATCACTTAAGTACATTTTGTAGTCTGGTCTTAGATAATTTATTATTTAGTCCGCATTATCCATGATATATTTAATTTAACAAGTTCAAACCTACGTCAACATTTTGTTCATTTGCTCATTAAATGCAATACTTCATAAATCGCTTGCTATAAAGCTTGGTTTTTTCATAAATATGTATTGTATATTGGTTTGCAGTTTAATATATTATTACTGTGTTTGTATCCGATGTGCGCGTTTTAGTTGACACGTTCAAGTTCAAGTTCAAGTTCTCTATTAGGCCATGAGCAGTAAGCTCATCGGCAATTAAGCACAGTGCATAATGTGTCATGGTTTACATACAGTGCATAGCGATTGCAGTAACAAATGTCATGACTACAATACAAATAAATGTTAACTACAAACATTATATGAAACAAAAACAAATTGCTGATAACGAATTAGGTATGGTTAGTTGCTCTAACTTTGACACTGTCACCTAACCGGCCACCGTCTCTATTTTTATACTGTCTCTGGGTTTCTCATTTTCTCTTACAGTGAATGAACTACAATATGTTAATTCTTTGGAATCGCAACAGACAGACAGATGAACGGTAACGGCGTCTTATAAGTAAGTCGTGTATTGATACTTACTACGGTTTTTGTTTTATCGATGGAAACCTTCGTTTATGACCAGCCAGGGTTCTTTTTTTTACAGTGATCTTAAGTCAATGGTGTTGTGTTTACCTTCAAGACAAGTATTGGTTTCAAAGTAGCAAGTCATAAATCTGTGTGTATGTGTGTGTGTGTGTAGCCACGTGTCACCACGACGCCAATGAGATCATTTCAAAACTATTAAAATCAAGAATATGATTATTATGAGTTATAAAAATAAAACAATAAATGTTTCATTGACTTACGTGTACTTGCACTTACGTGTATTGAATTGTTCACTCCCGATATAACGAAAGTCATATAGTGCTTTATATATATACATGTGTATATATATAAAAAAAACCTTGTATTGTAGGGCATTGAACGGCGATAGAAAACGGACTCAAAAAAAATCCCAGAACGGTGCAACAAATTTACAAGTTTAAGGAATTTACACGATACGTAAGAACTAAGTTACACGGTCAAACTGGTTTTTCTTTTTAAAATGTAAAGTTTGCCCGTGTGTTTGTGCGTGCGTGCGAGCGTGCGAGCGTGCGTTTAATTCACATTAAAAGATCAGCTATGGTTTAGTGACTTATTGAACATTTGTCTATACCAATTTGTACAAACAGTGTATATGTATATTTGAAAACCATTGATATTTGCGTATTTTCTCTTGCAAGAACGTAAGGTTTTCATTTCCCCAAAAGTAGTTGAAGAAAAGCGAGTGTTTAAATCCATTTAATAACGGGCGTCTGTCTACAGTTCACGGACGACTAGTGCCACACTGTTAATAATGTTTTCTGACAGGACCTTTTTCGACTTTAACCATCTGTAACAAACCCTTTGTCAATGTAATTGCCTATCAGTCTGGGTCAAGAGACATTTCAATAGGGCGACTCTTATAATTCAATTACTGCTATTAATTTTTATGACTTTTGACATATCTTTTTCACAGATAAAACTACTTGGACATGTATTCAACAGTTAGCCATCTTCCGGTGATATATTTGACTATTACTGTCTAAGTTTGTGCGATGAAAGGGATTTGCTTCGTCATAGTAGGTTTGAAAAAGTTCTATTTCAAATTTGGTTGAAAGATTAAGGTATATTTTAGCAATGTTACCGGTAATAGGTATTTTTTCGTTAATTTTTACATCTTTTGTATTGATAAAATGCATTATGGTAATGAGAGAAAAACAAACAACAACACAAATTATGAGGTTTTCAAAATTGTAAGATATTTGTTAGTATAGAATTTACATGAATGTATGATATATATATTTTTTCATTATGAATTTGTTAGCATAGAGACGTGATATGAATTCACGAAACAAGACAAAAGAATTGGCCTAACCGGCATCAAGATATCCATGCATAATTAGAATTCTTCCTTATATAGATACATTTTTGAAATAATACACAAAATCATGCAAGTAAATATGGGAAATTTTTTGGTCTATATAGATTGTTCAAAAACGATTTTCATAAAATTGCGCAACTATAGTGGCTGGTTGTGGCCAAGCTCGTTCTGTCGTGTTGTCGTATTGTCGCGTTGCAATTTCAATGGCGACATTGCAACAGCAAGACGAAATACAGAGTGGCAAAATGACGACAGAACAGTACGACAACACGACAGTACGACAACACGACAATAGCAGGGGTGATGGCATGTTGTCATAATAACGGCCTATAATACGTGATGTTGTTGTAATGTTGATTTTGATGGTTGCAACTCTACAACACGATAGCACGGCAAAGCGCAATTGACTGCAGTCGGCCACGGTATCGCTGGAATTCTTTAAAACAACTACATAAACAAAAAAAGAATAGTCCGTTCACAAAACAACAGCATCGATAGATCGATATAGAATTCAATTTATGACTATGATTAGTGCTAATGTACTATAACACGATATCTCCTGGCTAAGAGAGCGTGTTTATAACCAGTTTTGACCATTACAGGTTAATCTTATCCACATGTGTACACTTCAGGACGAATAACTATTTACGGTATTTTGTAAATATGTGAATAGGGTATGGCCACGTGTCAGGATGTTGTCTAAAATACTATATACACTTCTTCTAACAATCATTTTATAACATTTTAAACAAAAATTTAAAAAAAGAAGTATGTAAAGAATCTGTTTCCTTCAAAACGTTGATGTGACGCTTGTGCCGCAGCGATGGCATTGTGTCGATGTCCATAGGACCATATGATTTGTGGATAAAGCTGGGTCTAGCTTGTACTTTTCCTTGACGTAAGTGTCAGTTTTATGGACTCATGGAATTTAGCAAGAATACAAACCGCTGCTAACACCATACCATCCTACAGGGAGAGGTCAAAGAAGCTAGGCTGACACGCTCAACAAGTTCAACGAACACTTCCAGAAATGTACTCGACATTCCATCAATACACTGTCTTCAACTTGACAAGAGAGAGAGAGAGAGAGAGAGAGGGGAGAGAGGGAGAACAACTTGATAACACACTTTTAAGAAGAAAACGACAGGATAGGAAATGGATGCAGTGATGCCAACAATGTCTGAAGGATGTTCCTTTAGCAAAAATAATGGCGTCTCCCTCAAGTCTCTTGACCATGGAAGGATTCCTATCAGCTTTAGTTTTAACATTGATAACTTATACACATTAATGTGTACTTGAGAAGTCTTAAGATCCGTATTGTCATCGTAAAAGTGTCATCTTGGTGTACAGTCACACAGTTGTTACTGTTTCATATAGGGGTCTTTCCACCCCTCTTTGTTTCTGGGTTTCAAGCGTTGTCCTCGTTCTATCTCTGCTAAAGTCAAATAAAGCCATCGTGACATCGTAACTGAGCCATCAGCTTCATGTGAATATTGTTAAATTATAATTATCGTGATATATAAATGTTAATTCTAAGCCGGGTAAAATGTTTAAACAGTCAATGGGTGTGCGGATTGGTGTGATCAAATGTTTCCTTTGAATTACCTTATTTCCTTGTCTCTCAGGATATATATCTTGTTTCCCTATGTGGCCTACCTTTTTCTATAAATTTTAACTTACAGGTCTTGGTACAGTTATGTGACTTAGATGCAATGCACGTCCAACAATCGTTGTCTCTATACGACGTGCGTCTTACGTACGTGTAAGTTAAATCTTGTATTCATGAAAAAGTGAGGGAATATATTAAAGCATTCACGTGTGCATTGAATAGCCGTATACCACAGGTATGACGGGTCACTCTGCGGTAAACCACAAGGTTCTTATGACATTTAAATGAAATTGAAGAAAATATATCTATGTATCAATATAATGCTGCTTGATTACGTGTGTACGAAGAATATATATACCAGGTACATCGAGTAAGTGTTTTCAGCGTTGTAAACTTGAATGATGATATTGCGTAATGTTAATAGAAAGGTTTTATTCCGAGTTGTTCGCAATGATAAGGAAAGTGGTCACATATTACGTTATCAAAAAGCAGTGAGCCCGACTACTTTGTCTAATTCGGTTTCCTCAGTTGTATTTCGCTTAAGCATTGATTTATAAAATGAAACTTTGGTTTCGTTATGTTACATGGTATTGTTAAAAAAACGAAATTTATCTGAAAAATGAAATTCAACTGAGAGAAGAAAAAAAATTATTATTCAAATAAATTCAGTGATTGAATATGCATAATTCAATTGACAATAAATGACAGCAATGTACCAAAAATATTGTGTACCAACATTGTACTCTTGCAGTAGTAGTTACAAGGACTACATAATATATATATATATATTCTTGATCAGAACCACGCTTCACATTTACATAAGTCACGATACCCCTTCAGCTACATCTCCGCCACTTCCGGTGCGAATAGATCATACCCCGACCAAGCATGAATAAAAACGCTACAAATTACCGGAAATATTGCGTACGATGTTACACTTCCGTACTGGCATAGCAATGTTCGACATGTGTGTAGACAGTACTTTTTGACTATATAAGCTTTGATTTGAAAGGAACAATGTTACGTTGTGTGGTTTTTGGGTTGGTTTTTTTTGGGTTTTTTAGTTTTACCGACTGTTTTCTTTTCTTTCCAACTGGGGTATGGGAAAAGGGGAAGAATTTATTGAAAATTATATACAAGCAGATGTTCTTTTCTTGAGGAGTATTTCTATGGGAGCAGCCATAATTACTGTCGAGTATTTTCAGGTTTATCTGTAATAATGGAAGTTTTCGAATACAATATACACGCAGGGTATATGATTCTGAGAACATCACAATTGCCTGATATGTCGCTATTGGAGATACCCTAGTCATCACCATGGTAGAACATGATCCTAGTCGACATAATAATTGACATTTACACAGATTTCTCAGAAAATCAACTTGCTAAATCTTCTATAAACAAAATTAAAAATCTCTCTTACTTAAACAAGAAATAAACTAAATAAACATAGCCAAGAAGTGACATATACGTGTGTTTATGTCAGAACGAGTTGCTTAACATAAGTCATGACCTCAAAATTAATTGTTTACGCTTCTGAAAAGATACGACTTGGCACTCTGCAGATTTTGGTAAATGAAGGGTGGCTCTTTTTAAGTATAATTGGTTTAAGTGATTGCCGTTCCTTTTGTGACTGTAAACATAGCTATACACAACGAGCTAAGTGGAAGTAATTCCTCCACTGGGTAAGGTACAAAACATCAGTGATACGTATCGATATAGATCTTAATATTGGGTCATTAGAAATTGATACTACATTTTAATGAATTAATTAAAATAAATGCTGTGCGTTTTTATGATGATTGTTGCACGTGTATCGTGCCCATTGACAGGTCGTGTTACATCGTGTATATATAGGCATGGTGTATTTACTGGTATTGAACGAGAACGGCAGGTGAAATGACTCGTGAATGACAGAAATTGACTTACTTTTATAATACTGGTTCAATTGCAAGAACAGAATATCGTTGATACCGTAACATGTCCTGGCATTTGACATGATCTCGTAATTTGATTGAAGTGCCAATAAAGTTGAACCTCTGATTTGTACTCAACAAAAGTTTAAAGTTAAGGAAGTTTTACACAATTGTTTTACTCATGTATTCTGACGAGCGAGTGGTGGCCGAAGGCAAACTTTGAAGATGATAAAAAATAAAGACGAGCATCAATATATAACCATCTAAAACTATACTCAACATCATTAAGATTACTCACTTCAAAAATGAAATATTTTTTCAAATACGCAATAAATCTTCTAATTTA